>VZTM01005713.1:272-12475 GCA_013400555.1 Jacana jacana | reverse complement strand
GAATAAGCTTTATGCTTTTTCCTGAGGAAAATATTTTCTGCTGTTCCTTTAAACAATAGCCTTGAAACTTCTTTTGAGAAAATATTTCAATGTTACATTCTGACTCATGACATGAGAGCACGGTATCATGCTTCTCATGTTTGTTCTGTCCTTTTGAGAAGGTAATTTCAAGGCCCTCACTGAAAGTGTTTGTAAAATGGCAGGCTTCTTTTTCCATCAACAATTAGCCCTGACCATTGATTGCCATTGCATATATGGCTTGTGAGAAGTCTGGAGGCAGAACACTCAGAATTAACACAGAAACTTTCTTGTAGGCTTAATGGACCCATTATCACTGAAAAATGCAAAACACCTTTTCTCTCTAATTAATATAATGCACTGTGGAGTGACATGGAAACTTTTTGTTGGTTATCTTGCTGCTCTTAACGCTGACTATCAAATTATAAATGCTTTAGTACATCATAATACAGGTGATTTACAGAAACATTTGGCATGAAAACAAGTGCCCATCTTAGTTTGAAAATAATGAACTTAAAATCAACCAGCATAATTGATTTTATGCAGACTCTTGCAAAGAAGTCATTTTGATGATGATATTGTGGTTCTTAATGGAGCGGCTCTCATCAGCGCACAAGGTCTCAGTCAGAATACTGAGGATTATGCATTAGCAATGAAGTAAAATGTCAGGATTCAGGATCCTGTTTGTTTATAAACTAAGCCACAAGCATCAAAACTTGAAGTCAAAGAAAATGTGTGTGTGTGTACATATATATATAAAAATATCCTAAACAGTTGACAGCACCACAGATGCACAGAATGTAGTTGAAGTGTGTATGTTGTGAAATCTAATGAGCAATCTTGCTGTTGCAAGTCTTGAAGCTCTTGTCAAGGCTGAACAATTTATTCTTTATCACTGTGGCCATACCAGTGACAGCACAACTGTTAAAACCACCAGATTAGTTCTATTTTCCCATAAAAAGTAAAAACAGTAGAAAACATTCTACCCACTCATCCCACATTGATACAGCATATTCACTGAGCAGCCCTAAAAGTTAGCTGCTGGCACCAAATGGTCTTAAATGTGATCATTAGCAAACTCAGAGCCATGTGGAGAAGGAAAGGTAGAGAGAGATTACCCAGCCTGTGTGAAAAACTCTCCTAAAGCAAGAGTCATTGGGAGCTGCTTGCATTAAAAGGCTAAAGAGCCGTACGTATATCCAGAAGCTGCCCCACAGCATCGTGCTGTCTCACTGCAGTACAGCATAAAACACAACACTCAGCTGGTAGGCACGCAGAGAAAGTGTGTTAACTTGAAAAAAAGGAGTGAACATACCTACTTGGCATAGAAGGGATGCGCGAATATTTTGTGGGACCTATGTAAAAATGGAGTAAAATCCATTTTTTTTCTCTCAACTGTGCAACAGAAGGTGCCATCTGCAGAAAACCAAGAGCCATATAGCATATGGTAATATTTTTTCCTTCTTTTCTTTAAATGGTAGGAAAAGTCAGTTAATGTGGCTCCCCTCCCTTACTCATTTCTCTTTGTCACGTTTTCGTGGCGGATTTCTGACAACACAGCTACCCTAAGAGATACAAGTTGCTCATCGTGACTGATGTGCGGAAGACCCCAGTGCAAGGAGTTTCTCAGACCTTCTGTTGGCAACTCCAAGCCTGGGGTGTGCCGTTTCAGTCTCTGCATAACTGCCATAGAAAACTCCTGAGATGCAGTTTGGTTGTGTTCATGGTATACTCTGCTAATTGAAGCCCAAAAACGCAGTTTTGCAGGTAACTTAGAGCTCCATTCAAACTAAGGTCACTTTAGTAATATGAGGAAAAGGTCTGTATGGGGAGATTTGTCATGTGAGGGTTTCCTTCAGTTGAGTAATAGCTGCAATGTAATTTTGGGCTGCACAAGTTGATGTCAAATGAGTCCCAACACCTGAGGTTTAGATAGGTCTGCCCTTCTGTTTCCTTCTTGACCGATGATTTACTTTAGCTTGTCAGTGTAGGCATATACTGCGTTGTTCTTCATGCACTGTTAACTGAAGCTTTCATTGAGGAAACTAGATTTTTTTCAGAGATTGTCTCTATAAGCAATTTCTCCAGTAGCATGATATGCCATATCCCATTAAAGATTACAAAGCAGAGTCAGCAAGCATGACAATAGCTTAAATAAAAAAAAAAAAAAGGTTTAAATTTATCTCTTGATTTGAGGATATGCAAGTGAAAAAAAAAAAGAAAAACCCTTTAATAATTACATTGCTGCAAGAAATAGAGCTCAGAGATCATAGGAAGGCCAGTGTCGTAATTGCTTGTAGTACTAAACAGTTGATACAGTGGGGAATTGGAATCGCTTAATGAACTGATTTAAAGGTAGATATGTTGTGTCCTTTGACAATGACTGTGTATGTTCTACCAGACACCCCATCTGAGACAGCTTTTTAATTCTTCTCTTTCCCTCTTTCTTCCACCACAATCGTATCCCTCCAGTAATGGAAAGACATGAAATAACTGTACAAATCTACGCATTCTGACAATCTTTAAGCAACTTAAATTTGGGTAGGTGTTTTCACTCAGGACCCTCACACTACTGCAGAAAACACATCTGAAAGTCCTCCAATTAGATAATAATACGTATCTACTGGCTGATGCTGTCTTGCTTTCTCACATTGGAACCTGGTGTGAAACTGATGAGTATAACTTCTGTATGGCAGAGTTATAACTGAGAAATGTTGTAGGCATAGCTCCTTTTCCTCTCCTATGGTTTGGGTGGCTCTCATTCTCCACTGGACTGTGATTTTCATTCTGGTGCTATATCACTGTAAGGTACATGCAGGCATACCCACCCAAAACTCTCCTGCAGAACATATAATACCAGGAAATGCTGCTCATATAATTAATTTCCACTTAACTCATCTCCTTTCCTTGTCCCTCTCAATCTTCCTCCCCCTCCCAAACATTCATTTCCTTTGATATCAGAAAAGAGCAGAGACAGTTAAGCCGGCAAATACGCTATCAGCCAAACTTCTGCCATTCCAAGAAGCTCTATAAACCTCCCAAAAGAAAAACAGATTGTGCGTGAAGAGCTGGATACAGCAGGACCCTCCTGAACTTTGTCCTCAAAAGAAGGTGGCAGCTGTCACCTTCTGCAAGCAAGAGAGTAGGCCTGCTGTAAAAATATCAAGGTTATTAAAGATTAAATGCTTTAAAGTTGGGTTGCTAAATTCTTCTGTGGATTTTCAAGAGACTGAGTGGTTTTCAAGATTGCTGGTAGTCCTTGAATTCAGCGTTTTTGTCAAAGCTGAGGTAGGTGGGCTCCAGAACATTGTAACCCTGCTCTGTGTGCCCAGGCCCCTGCCACCAGCCATATGTTTGGAGGAGAACTAGTGTGCGTGGTCCTTTTCTATGGCCAGGGGGAGGGAGCTGGGGTGTGTTCTGATCTCAAAATCCGAGGGACCAGATTGTGTGGGACACTTCGGATTGCATCAGCCTCACCAGTGGGACACAGCCTTCACTGCAGCCATGACCATGGCATGCAGGCTGCACCAGTGTGAGCAGCTGGCTGCAGACCGCTATCAAAAAGTCAGGGTCCATTTATTCCTGGTTTTGCACAAACATTTAGGTGCCTAGTTTTAGATGCCTAAGCAGCAGACCCTGATGACCCAGCATCAGGGTCTGGAGGGGAGCACTTGGAGGAGTTTAACTACTGCTCGCTTTGTTTTCCTGCAAATCTTCCACAAAAGAAGAAATGGTGTGTTTTAACCTGTGCAGAAAGCTGGAAGTACTGGGGCTTGGGGCATCTGACCTGGGTGATCCGAAATTTGGTTAGTAGCTGGGGGAACGGCAGGGACATCTGCTGTTCTTTCTGATGGCCTCTAGCCCTGGCTTTCCAATGAGTTAAGAAGCTCTGGCGTGGCCACC
Organism: Jacana jacana; assembly: GCA_013400555.1. Lineage (NCBI taxonomy): Eukaryota > Metazoa > Chordata > Aves > Charadriiformes > Jacanidae > Jacana > Jacana jacana. The sequence goes on along the minus strand of VZTM01005713.1, from coordinate 8,554 downwards.
TGAAACAATTAGGTCACTTCCCTTGTGCAGCAGCTTGGGGTATGCAACCCTAATCAGAGACTCAACAAAGCAGACCTGTATTAGACTTTAAATGATTGCTGAGCCACAATAGTACTAGGAGTTAAGTGAAATCTAAAAATATCCCAAGTCAAAAAATGCAACTGTTAAAAACCTTACCTGAAATGATTTATTTTTTTTTCCCCCCTCTAGAATTATGGAAGACAGTTTAAAGGACTTAAGCAGAACTTTGTTGCTGGAAGGGATGTGTGACAGAAAAGGGCAATCAGAGCAGACCTTTATTTTCTGAAAATAACTGGTTTTGAAGGGCTGCATGCATTAAATAGTTTTCTGCTAACTCAAACATTAAAACTCGGTTATGAAACCATGTAATAGAAATTTGAAAGATATTACATTTGTACAAAGATGGAAATCCTAGGTTAGGCTGCAAATGGTTTGAAGAGGCAAACCCTGTTTTCACTACTTCTTGCTGTCTCCTGATGTCCTTCACGAAATATCAGGCAATAACAAAGCTTCAAGGCCAAAACAAAGAAAGCCACTAGAGAAGCTACTGGTTAGAGAAGGATTTGCCAAATAAAAATTTGGCAGTCCATACAACAGCTTATGGACAGTATACTTGATTTTATGTGGTTTGAGAGAGGGACTTAGGCTTTACTATACGTCTATGGAGCACTGGAGCAGAAACTGCTCTGTTACACTCTTTATATATGCAATAGGTAGTCATAAATTTAATGTCTCATCGCTAAGAAAAGGCTGGGCTTTCCTCTTCTAGAAAATTCAAAACTCTGTAAGAAAAGATATCAGAGAGAATGCAAGAGGCAGAGTCCACAAACACACAACAAAAAAACACCTCCACATAAAAAGCTATTTGTGTTGTGAAAAGCAAAATAAGCCAAGACAATCCCTTGCATTTAGAAAAACAACCATGGCTCTTACGAATTCCATGGTTTGGCAGGAATTTAACTTTGGCAGCATACTCAGCATAAACAAAGAATGAGTCTCGGGGACATGGTGGACAGTGCTGCACTGGAAGATTAGTGGGCTATCAGATTGATGTGTGCTTTTTCAGTTAAAAGGCAGGCACACAAGACAGCAAAATGGGGCATTTGAAAACAACAATAGGCAATGAAAGGCTAAACAAAACAAAAGTGTTTATAGCAGTGAGCTTTTTAACAATGTGGGGCATATAACAATGCAGGAGAGTGGTGTATTTTGTAGTATCAGGACAAACCTATCTAATGATCTGAAGATATTCAGGCATTAGTCCTGCAAGCAAAATCCTCTTCTGGGAGCAAGAAGCAAATAACTGAGGCAGAATATGATGTTCCAAAGGGATACGATTCTTCTCACCAAAGAAGTCTGTTTTGTCCATCTCATTAGAAAAGGTCGTCTTTTAAGCCAGAGGCTTCAGGAGGAGCTGGGTAGACCTGCAGCTCTGTAAACTGTGGAGCAAACGGGCCTGCAAACAGAAGGGATGCTCTCAGAGCCTTACCCAAGTGCTTGTGGCAGGCTTTGGGGCAGCTGCTGTCAGCCTCCCGCTGCACATGAAGCCTCAGATGCTATTTTCAAGTACGTTCACATGCTCCCCACTTGTGAGAAACGCAGGTTTGCTTGTTTATCACAAGCCAGGAATGCAAAAGTGCTCGTAAATAGCACTCTGCCATCTCACCCACGAGAGGCCCTCCCTTCTCTGGGCAAGGACCTCACCAGTGTTGCCTCCTTCCCTCTAGCTGCTATATTGCCATTGCCTCCTGCTTTAGTGCAGCTGCTCACGTGGGCCCTGAAGGCAAGCATCAAGCTCAAACAGCCCTTCTAGTTGTCACAGGTACAAATGCTTGTGGGGCTTCAGCAGAGACTCCTGGCAACTTCTGAAGTGTCCAGGGTGGCCTGCTTTGGTCCCAACAAATGAAAACATAAACTCTCCACGTTGTATTATAGCTGAAGTTCTTCAGCAATACGCTTTGCCGTAACAAAAAGGTCAAAGTCGTTGTCAATTTGTCTTTACTCACAAATAAGGAGTGAGGGCAAGACTCCCTGGATTGCTGAACTAGAGTGGTTTTCTGCCCAAACTACCAGCCTGAATAAGCAGCCTGACAGTGCAAAGCTGTCTAATGGGCAGAGGGTTAGAAAAGAGGCTCCAGAGCTGAGGTAGCAATTTCCTTTGCACCTCTTTGAGGCGAACTGAAGCATAGCCTTTGCAACAGCACGGTTAACATCAGAGACTGGTGGTGTGCACATCGCAGATGCTATAAAACCTGAACGTCCACGTGTTGAAATAAAGCAGGTGTCATTGACTGTAATCCACAGGAGTAAGAAAGGGTCATGTATTTTTGTCTGAGAGATGAGCACCCGCTGAAACCAACCACGAAGCTGGGCTGGGATTGTGTTGGGCAAGAGAAGCCTGACACCTGTCCATGACCAGGAATAAAAGTTGCTCTTTACAATAGCATATTGTTTGAATGCAAAGCTGGATGGCTGCTGGCATAAATTACTGTTTTCCCCACAGGTTATGAAATTAATTTTACCAACAGTATATGCTACAAATGTTAGCTCCTGGATGCTTTTCCTCTTTGGTGACTTTTCTTGTTTAGTTACTACAGAGATAAAGGTTCATTGCCTTCTTGTTCAGTAATTTATTTAGTCTTTTCAAAACAACTTGAGAATTACCACTGAATTTGCTGGGCAGGGAATTCGGAGGAATTTGAAGTATTAATTGAGCCAAAGACTGGGGACAAATTGCTAGAGACATCTGGGAAGTGGGATACTCTTGTTGTAGTCCTGATCACTTAAGTGTTTAATGCAAAGTGAGCAGCGTTAATAGTGAGAAAGGAGTTACACTGCAACCTTCTCTAAGTGGATAGTTAAAGCATTACCTTAACAAAAAAAAAAAACAAACCAACCAAAAAAAGGCCCCTTTTGGCAATAGATTTAAAGCTACTGCCTGTCATATTTTATGGTAAACTGTTGCTTTTTACATGCTTGGTAAGGTTCATGGTAGTTCACTTCCTTTGCTTTATTTTTAGTTAAAGATGCCTGAAACAAGGGGAATATCTTTTGGTTTGGATTGAACATTTTTTAAAAATTTATTATTGTTTTTAATTGAAAAAACTTGGTTTGATTCAGACAAAGGAAAGTACTTTTGTTCTGCATACTGAAACAGCTGGAGGAAATTGTTCATACAGCCCTAATGCCAGCCCACTGGGGGGGGGAATAAAGAGAGACCAAGATTTATTCATGTCTGATGATCTAAATCCTCTGTGGCTGTAAGATCCTTTGCTAGTGGTGACTTGGCATGATCCATGGCATCAAATACATTTTAGGAGTCAGGCCTCTTCCAATGGCCTGCCATTTCTGTAACAAAAATTCATTAAAGCAGAGACAGAGATTATAGAGACAAATTGCACTGGTACTTACATTTGGATTTTATTTACTGTCCTAATTGCTTCCCCACACCCCACGCTGTGTGAACCAGCTCGTATCCAGAAGAGGCAGAGCTGTGCATAGGAGATTGCATGGAAAAAGCTGGGCTCTTGAACCCTGAGACAGCTTTCTGTGGATGGGACCGTGCTGCTGCTGGATCCTAATTAGCTCGTCTGTGTGGTGCAATATTGGACTCGGTGAATTTGCCCTGCTGGGGCAGCAGGTCAGGGCTCTCCGTGTCCTGCTCTGATGCAAACACCCAAAAGCTCACAGGAAGTCAGCAGGCCAAAGGAATGTTTTCTGCAGAGCAGATCTGTACATTTAACAGATCTGTTAACGTTAAACAAAGGCTTGGCTCAGTCTTTGTGCTCTGAACTATTTCCCAACAGTCACTTCAGACTTTTTTTTTTTTCTTTTCTTAAGAAGACAAACGTGTTACCAAACGGGTTATCTCAGAGAAGCACAGCGCTGTGGATGCGATCTGAAAATACATCTTTGGCCTCGACACTGAGGACGGAAGCGCTTGGCTCTTTAGACAAGTCTTTCTCACTTCTGTCTCTCAAAGGTACCTGGAATTTATTTTAAACGTTTCGTAGTGCAAGTCACAGAGCAGCCGATTGCTGCTTACACTGTCAGGCAGTTAATGTTTAAAAATCACTTATTTGCTGGCTTTATTGCTGTACCTCAGAAGAAATATATTCTGTTTTATCTAAACAGAAATGTATCTGACTGCTTGCAAAAACTGCCTGTATTGTAGTTGAAGGGTTTGTTACTCGCCTTTTTTCATTTCCAAATGAAGTGAAAAAGAATTAATTGCTTGGCTGCTACTCTGACATCAAGGAAAACTAACCCATAGAAAATGTTCTGACATAGCTTAGAAATGGGCTGGATGCCAGTAAAGGAACATAGGGAAGCTAAAAACAATATAATGTTGCTTTATGCAGTTCTCTTATTGCTGCGCTACTGCAGTGCAGCCTGCTAGTTAGGGCTTGAGTGCCTCAAACTTGTTTTTCTTGTTCCTTAAGTTGTGAGCAGCTTTGGTGCATCTTAAACAAGGGACAGTGAACTTGGTGCTCACCATCTATAAGAGACTTCAGCGTGCTTAATGTCTCATGAGCTGGGAAAGCGAATCAAGAAAAAATTACATACTAAAATCTCACAGGTTGTCTCAATAGAGTCAACCTTTTTAACAAATCCTTGATAGCTTTTAAGAGAATAGAAAACCAGAGCACAACCAGGTCAAGGAGAGTGGTAGGACAGCAGGTTCACTTAGCCTACAAGTCTCAGTAGCCGAGTGTGGTTTAAGCCAGAGAGAAGTCCAGTTGCTCTAAACATCTGAGATGACAAAAAAATAACGTGATTGTCACTGCCTGCCTTCAAGAGAACAGCACTTAAGCATCACACTTATCTAGTCTTGGAGAAAGCCTGGAAGACCAGGCCAGTGGTCTGACTACCATAATTCATCTGTGTCAATTCTGAGCAGTGTCACACGAAAGGCTGCGGGTGTCACTTGCTCTCACTTGTAGTGGGTAGAAATCCAATACTCAAACACAGAATTGTTTCTTTAGTGCCCTGGTATGTGAAAAAAAAATCACATCTATAAATGCAGCTGAGAGAATGACTTCTCCCTGCAGCTCTAGTCCAAGGCCCGTGCTTTAAGTCTATTCCTCCCTTCAGAGAGGTGCCTACTGGCAAACTCGGGGCTATTTTTACAGAGCAATCACTGTTTCAATGCTGAAAAAAAAAAATCAGAGGCAGAGCAATCTCTTTAGACATAACCAATCCAAAAATGCCCTCTCTATCATGCCTGTGGGCTGACTCTGGTGCCCACAGTCTTTTTTTTTTTCACCGTGTGGGGCAGGGCAGCTTAAAACTAAGTCAAATTCAAGTGCTTTCCTCCGGCTCTTCTATTATAAGGGCAGAGGAACCTGTGCTCTGGAGCACTTTTTGGCTGCAGCCGGTGCCAAAGAAAGGCAAAAGTAAACTGCCAGACCTATTTCAGAAGTTCCCGCAGGGAAATATGACGGTCTCAGTTATAAGCCATCTTCTGTTTCATTAGAGGCCAGCCTCATATTTTGCGGCAATGCACTGCGGGTAGCCAAGCCTCCAGCATGGGAAATGTGAACAACAAAAATCAGTTTTGTTTTCAAAGAAAAAGAAGAACAAGAAAACAAACCGAAGACTTCTTAAGTCTCATATGACTGTAGTCATACCTTGCTGTGTATCACGAGAGTCAATTAAATGCTGCAGGTTTTTTGGAAGCGCTCCTGATTCTCAGACATTCTCTCTTTGGGGTTTTAACTGTGGTTTAACTGTCGTAGCTTTATCTAGAGCTAAGCAGCTTGCACCAATTTCAGGTTGCTGCTGCTTATTAAAAATTGAACTATACCTCTTCTCTGTTCTGAAGGGATATAGCTGAGGTTCTGAGCGGCTCTGAAATCGAGTTTGTAAGTAGGAAATATATGTGGCATTTACTAGACTGCACGAGCAGGACTCGCTTTGGGGGCTGCTTTTGCAAAGCTAGAATGATTTTAACTGACAACACTGTTAGTTTTCCACCATTTTGTCCACAGGAAAAATTGGACTGAAAAAGAAGTAGCCTTGTTTGCAGTGATTTTGTTCCTAGAAACAAAATTAACTACTTGCTGGTAAGCTGCAACTCAGACAAGTACAGTTCAGGCTGCCACAGACAATTCTGCTGCTTATTAAGCTAATCGGACTTGTGCCACTTGCTTCCCCCACTTACGATTTGCCTGTTGCCTTCTCACAAAATAACATTAAGCTCTTCAAAGACTGGTTTTTAAACTGGTTTTGCTCATAGCAAAATGAAAACCTCATAGGAGTCTCCAGGCGCTAACACATTACAATTATTTTTAAAAAATGCATTTCTTCATCACTGGACTATTTACTACCGTCCTTGCTCTCCTAATGTAATAGTAATAATGAATAAGATGTATAGAAAAAAGTTTTTCAGGATAGAAAGTCAATACCAATAGCCTAATTTATAATAACCTGCTAAAATGCAAGCTTTTAAATTGAAGTAATCATCCCCTTATTTCCAGGAATGTAAAAATACATTTTCACATTCTAGCTGTGGATATTCGTAAGTCAGCTAAGTTGCCTCAGAAGACCATCATCTGCTTAAACTAATGAGCTGGCTTCACACTGAAGCACATGAAAAGTATTCATACGTTTTGTTTTACAAGGTTGAAAAGTACAGGTCATAATCTCTACCAAAAAGACAGTAACAAATACTTAAGAGGAGATAGCATCTTGATTCAAGTGAAATTATTGCCAAGTGAATGTGTATCTAGCAGTTATAGATGGAGCTGTTTGCTTTCTAGATGCTGATAATATAGCTGGTAATATATGAGATTGATGATATGTTCTTCAGTTAATACCAGCTGATGACAACACATAGAATTTGGGATGTATGGGAGGTATGAGAAGAAGTATAATTAATGCAGATGCTTTGTTATTGCTTTGCTTTTTTATTGTTTTTGTGAGATTATTTATGTTGAGTTCCTTCCTCTGGTGAGATTCAATTCTATGCTTTTAACACGTGTGGTGAGAGCAGTAATGTCTATGTTATACAGTCAAATTGATAAGAACCGAGACAAGCAACAATACAGAAAACAAGAGTGGCAATTTCCTGCATAAAATTAACTGCATTTTAAGATAGGTGTTTGCTAAGGCCACGTGAAAATGTTTGTCTGTTACTCTGGGGTTTGTGGATCAGACCTTATATTCATAAGTAGAAGACTCTTAAATTTATTTGAGGCTTTCTAATACAATATAATGACTATTTCTCTCTTCAAGATAAATGCAAAGGGACTGGAGTCCTAGGTATAGTTAAGTTTTTTCTGCTCTTTAATTGGTTTTTACTGTGGAAGATTTTGTGGTGACCTATTGTATCTCCGGGAGTAAAAATGAATCTTTTTGTCATTGCATTACCACTACCACCCCCAGATTTTTCACCAGCTTTTTAGACAGAAATTTATGGCCTGCTTTATATGCACAATTAATAGTAACACATTCTCCTATGTTTTTATAGTCAAAGGCAAGGAAATAAAATTCTACAGGATTTTTTTCTTCTGTATGCGTTTCCTATACGCATACCTAAAAACAATTTTACAGCTAAGACTTTATTTCATGTCTTCATTATGAATGTAAAGAGTTACTGAAATCTCACTGAATGCATAAAATATCAAAATCCAATTCACTTTCTAATCACTGAGGTTTCCTTCATCTGACTCCTCCTCATTTTTCATCTCTAAGGAGACAAGCATTGCCATGAAAATAGTCTCTTGGTTTCCTGATCGTTTGCCTGTTCCCACTACTGATTCTTCTTTCACCCATGTCTTATATTTGCTGTCTTAGCCCTCTGCTTGTGACTTCAATGGTGACGTTACAGAGGACTCTCATTGGTGGTGCAGGAGACGAGGCAGCAGGAGGAAGAGGTGGACTGTCCTCAAAGAAGCTGATTTTAGTCCCAATGAAATAGAAGGAAGGAAAGCGCAGAACATATTGGGGGGAAGTTGAACTGCTCCTACATAAAAAGATATTTTAAGCTCATGTCAGCTGTTAGAAATGCATATACAGAAAACTCTGTTTCAGGGACAGCTTCTATTACACTAGCACTATGTAAAATGGATCTGAAAAATATTAACAGTACCTTCTTTCCCATAAACCTAAGAATTTCGCTTTCAGGCTTCCTGGCCTGAAATCCCCCTTGGGGAGATCAGTTGGCTCTGATCCCTGTTCCTATTTTTCTGCCTCGTCTTCTTCTCTCCCTACATCTGTCTGCTTCCAAAAAAGTTCCCCCTCTACATGTCCTGCTGAAA
>VZTM01005712.1:115323-200505 GCA_013400555.1 Jacana jacana | reverse complement strand
TGACATTCACTGCTTCAACAATAATGTAAAATATTCCCAGACTGAAATATGAAATAAAAGATCCTACTGGTGGGTTTACTTAGTGTAAAAGAGGTTTCCCGGTGCACTGCAAATTGTAAGATCTTGCTAACACTGCTCATGATAAAACTTGAGCTTATTTCAATAAGTGGGATAAGACTGCTGAAACATATCCTGTGGGAAAACAGTATTAGCATCCCATCGTTTAAATGGTAAAAGACTTATAGAAATACCACGACACTTTAAAAAAAACAAAACAAAACCCAAAGTATAATGTATCTAGCCTTACATTTTAGATTATTACATTAAAACTGAGTGATAGAAGCAACTCCTTTTTCTCCAGAAGTATAAAAAAGGAATGAGTAACATAGGTTTATTCAAAGAGTAGGTTAATGCTTTTAGGAATCGGTTCCAGATCGGTGTCATAAAGACATTGAAGGCACCTCTTTGACATCCTTAAGGCAGGTACCTAAGCTTTGGAGAGTTGAGATTTCTCGAGTACCTGTGTGGTTAGTATTTCCTAGTAACTAGTTCTAGGTAATTGCCTGCCCTCTATGCACATATATCAAATGATCTTTCATGCACTGTAATAGATTTTTTAAACCTAGAGATCAGGGGCTTTTTCAGTCTTGAGTTTCCCTGCTGTGACACATCACTAGAAACTTCCTGAATCCCTCACTGGAACCAGTCCATATGCAGAGAAAAAGATCTCTCTCCCCATCATATGTATAATGCCTTCATATTTTCTCCATCAGTCTCTCTATTGCAAGCTCACCCACAAATTAAATTTTAATTATGAATCTGTATCAGGCATTGAATCAAAATGCTATCTACGAAACCACAGACAACAGCAATAATCCCCTTTGCCCAGCAAGCCTTAGTCCCCTGTGAACAGTAGGGCCATTTATTACTCTACTAGTCTAAACAATTGTACTGTAATAGCTGTGGTGAAACATTGCCACATAACTCAAGGTGCTTGCTTTTTCTAGTGTCTTCAAGGTGTTCAGCTCAAGGTGATGTAAAAAAATTCTAGCTGGACTTCAGAAATATGAAAAATGTAAGAACTTACTGTGTGCTCTGTGAGATGATCATAAATTAGATTTTACAGTATTATGTCGTACAAACCAGCCATTAACATTGAAAGCAGTTATTGCCCAAGAATCTAGGCCAAATTGTTGTTGTTGGGGTTTTGGGGTTTTTTTTGTTGTTGTTGTTGTTGTTCTGTGTGTGTGTGTGGTTGTTTGTTTGTGGTTTGTTTTGGGTTTTGTTTTTTTTTGTCTTGTTTTTTAATGCAGACCTGGTATAAAATTTGTTTTTTTGGTATGCAATTTCAATCTATTCCTTAAAAAATTGGAATTTCTTCCTCATCCTTCTCACCAGTATTTTTTCCTCCTGGAATTCTGGGGAACAAATTCTGAGGGTTTGTAGTAAGGAGAGAGTGAAAATTACTGATGCTGCAATGTGGACGGACTGGAGAAACAGAGGTTTGTTGGACTAGAATCTGGTCTTCATTAGGACTACAGGGGAAAAACGAGCAGCTGCCAATTTCAGTGGGGAGCTATTCTGTGTTTCTACTGATATACAGAAGCAGCGGAATAAAGTCTAGACACAAACCTAGGATCTTAATTCCTATGGTACTACTTGCTGTATTTTCAAATTTTCCTCTGAATACATATACAATGACTGGTAGAGATAAAGTGGAGATGAAGTATTAAATAACTTCCTTTGCAAGAAAATGTATTTAGGATCCATTTGAGGACTGATGAGCTGAAAGTATCTCACTAAGAGAGAAAAAAATACCTTGGAAAAAGTTTAGAGAAGCATGATCTAGTAAGAACTGGGCAGAGGAAGGAACCAGCAAAACCCTTTCACTCTTCGATTTTTACCTTACTATATGCCCATCCTGCCAAGCCAGGGATCTTCATAGTCTATCCCTTTTGTTTTCAGGAAACTCACCCTTGTACCAGGAGGAATGTTGCTGCTAAATCTGTGAAGGCAGGTTTACAGCCTTGCACAATGATACTGCCTTGAAGTTGAGGGCTGCGCAAAGAAATGGAGGAAAGAAGAAAACTTCAAAAAACAGACTTGCACATAGACTCAAATGCAACAGCACTTTATAGACACTTGCTCAGTTAATACTGGTCTGGCAACAGCAAGTCCTCTGACAACGCCAGCAAAACAGTCATCCACTGCTCAAAATCTACCTGTGTGTACGTAGGGTGATTTCTTTCCTTTTCCACTCCTACCCTCAGCTATTCTGTATCTCAAGGACCAGGGAAATCAGGAGCCATGGTACTTTGTTCTAGACTTACTCATAAAACCCCCTATGAGGTAGTTTTTCGTCTGCTGCTGCTGCCTCTTAGCTTTCTCATATTGTTTTTATTCATGGCATATTTCCCTAACAATAACATAAAGTGCTCTTTGGAGAGTAGGTTCAAGAAGTAACTAACACTCAGGTTCATTAGGAATTGTGTTTGTGAGCACTTTGTAGGAGCAAGCTTCAGTTTTTCTGTAACACTCGACTAGAGTTTTATTCTTAATTTTATTTTTCACATATGCATCCTCTGAGTGAAATTTCTGACCTAATTTGAAATTGCATTTGAAATTCCCCCACTTCTCCAGGTTCCATGTTTCTCATAGGTTTATGGTGAGAAAAAGGCTTTTGCAATGAGGATTTCACTCATCTCTGTTTATTTTCCAGTAATACAAAACAATACAAATATAATAACCACTTTCTTCTCCTTAAGATGTCTGATTTATTTAATGGATTTTGTCATCAATATAATTTAATATCTTACTGTAATTCCTCACATGTATTTCCAGCATGTAGTTAATGTCAGCCATAGTTTCTATGACTGAAAAGTTGATTAACTTATCACAATACTCAAGTTCTACAAAAATGAACATTTCCCTCTTTTTGACTTTTTGCTACTGAAATCACAGAAAGATATTTAATTTTTAAAAACAGAGGGAAAAGAAAAAGGAAGAGAGACAGTCAGGGCTCTGTTGAGGAAGAACAGGGCTCTGTGATAAACTAGGCCACTTAGAAGAGGCTTCTTCAAGAGGCTTGTGAAAAATGTTCAAATAGGAGCCTTGAATTGACCTTATTTTCCTGTTGGTTACTGTGCTTTCCAGATTAAAAGCTGTTTTCTTTTATTGAAATCGAAATGTGCCAAACATTGAACTTGCTTTGTAAGACATACATCAAGAGAAAAAATATTTCAGTGCAATGACATGACCTGACATTTTAAAGCAGATAATAAATGACACCTTGTCAATGCCAGCGATTTATTATTCCCTCTCTTGTACCTCTGTGTCGCAGTGGGATACCACATTCTTTTTAATGATGGGCCTGTGTTAAACAAATTTTTACCAGAAAAGGATATAAAACGGCCCTAGTTGTTTCCCGCTCACTGACCTCCCAGCTGTAACATATAAAGACAAAAGCTGTGTTAAATTTTTCATTATTTTATTCAATTTCTGATCCAATTACTTGAGGCTCTTCCATCACTAACATGAATGTATATGCTATAATGTCAGCTGCTGCACATTAATCAGGATTTTCTTTTTTTTTAGTCAGTGGACACTGGTGCTAAATCATCTCACTGAAAAAAGTGGGACAATAAAGAGATGCAAATGAATAAGGAGGAAACTCCTTTTTGTGCAATTACAGCAGGAAATCATTAGCGTGGGTGGCCTTCCAATCAAGCCCCCAAGGACCTGGAAAAGCACCAAGCGCTTGTACATCTTNAAAAAAGGAAAGAAAGAAAGAAAAAAGAGATGCTTCTTCCTGTGGCTTCACTTTTCAGTACTTTTTATAAGCCTGCATCAACCACTTGAACTCTGGTTGGGATACTGATCTTGTTGGATTCTTGTAAAATTCATGTAATGAATATGCCAGTAAACTGAATATTCTTCCTTCAAATTAAAGATATTTGGGCTCGGGTTCTGGTCAAATATGTCTTGATATGTTTTGTTTTAATTGCATCCCATTTCAATAGGCATTTTAAGTTATTCTCCCAAACCTCCTGTCAGGAACTACTGACAATATTACTTTACACTTTTATGTGACTTAAGTGTTACAGTCAATCTGGTAAAGTAGTCCTTGTAAAACTCTAAGGATCACTTGGTTGAAAGGTGTTATATCATCCAAACTACGTGCTATTACAATATCATTACTTGCTCCAGAGTGCTTTTTCCCCTCGTTCATGACAAGCTTCAGCTGCAGTATGTCCCAAGAATCCCAGCACTGGTACTTGATGGAGTAGTCGGTCAGTGCTATTTCCTGTTTGTTGATGGTTTCTCTCTAAAGTAGGACAAATACAGCTTAATCACCTTCAAGGTGGCATGTTGGTGTGGCAGCAACCAGGAGAGAGGATGGAGTGCAGCATCAGATAGATAGAACCTGTTGGAAGTGACCATGGGCAGCCGGCTGGTTTGGATTGCTTAAAGAGAATTAGTTTTTAACAGTTGAATTGTCTGTATCACTTATTCCTTCAGCTTTGTTGGTTTAGAAGAAATACTAGTGTATGAAAGCAGTGTGGTGAACGCAGTAGGAGGTATGCTGAGTGAAAGGGTTAAAAGACTACAGTTATGTTGCAACAATAACACAAAGATAGATATAAAAAAGAATGAGTTGTATTATAAGGAAATATTTTTTCTCTAACTCTGCTGTCCTTACTGTATTAGGGAGCAGTATCTATGGTACAGATGTAATATGGTATATGAGTTTCCACATTTGCTAAAACTTCTACACAATTAAATGTCACTATGAAGCTTAGCCTGGACTGCTAAGGATAAGAATGAGTGATTGAAATAAATAACTTGTTCTTCTTTCTGAGTAACAGCTTTTTGGCAGCCTTTGTAAGAGTGCAGTCAAAAATTTATATGGTTTAAGGCAATAACATCAAAAAACTGAAATTTACAGATTTCATGAGATTCAGGAGAGGGCAGCTAAAATGCAGGTAAACTGACATGCAATTATGTCTGGTAAAACAGAGAGATGTGGTCACAGTCCTATGTGGTGAGGTAAGAGCAGAGTGCAAAATACACTCTGGGAAACACAGTACAAATTTACAAAATATGTGCAGTATTTTGCAGCAATAATTTTTTATACACTTTGTCAAAGAGAAAGCTTTCTGTCTTCAGTAGGCTGTGACGAGCATTATTTAATGAAAAGTAGGTAAGCCATCCCTGTAACATAAGTGCCTTTACTAAAAAGCATAAGGAATTGTTTAATAACAGTGGCAGAATTGAGTAGAAGCTTCAAGAACAATAAAGGGAAGGAGAAAGATTTTTATTTTTCATTTTAAATAAATGGTAATACTGAACAGCAATTAAAAATAGAAATGGTTACAAACAGAAGAAAATTTCCTGTAAACAGTGACCTTCAGGAAAGACACAATGATCTGATTGGCACTGTTGTCAATCTAGGATCATTTTGCTGAAGCCTAGAGTTATCCTGCCTGGCAATGGGAAGAAAAATCTGTCCTCAGGAGATTTATTCTGTTGAATAGCCAGTATAGTAAAATCAGCTGCATAGTGAGAACTCAGCATTTTTGTTACAGGAAACTTCTAAACCAGCCAAGATAAAATCCCATTGATCTTAACACTAAGCAGAAATCACAGTGGAATACAAAAGTCTGAACTCACTTCATAGCCATGTTTTGATGTCCTCTCAGACCTCACCTTTTTAATGAAGTGCACGTACATTCTGTTTAACAATCCTACTTCATGCTTTTTTGTCTTCGCTTTTAGTCCTTATCAGCTTCCAACAACACTATTTCACATGTGGCTTTACCAAGTTTCTCAAAGCGTTGTCACTGGAAATCTTTGCAGACCTACAGCTTCTAATTTGCCCTCATACTTGTTTTGGTATTCTATTAAAAAAAAATCTGCCATAGGAGCATAGCCCTCTTCTAAAAGCAGTCAAAACTTCCAGAAATTAGGCTGAAATCAATGAATGCAATGGAAAGAAGTCAATAGTGTTTACATGATTAATAGTTCCCTGTTAAACGCAGTAGCCTAGATAGGGAAATGAGAAGGCAGGATCATTTGAGTATTACAGACAGCGCATGAAAACCTTGAAGTCCATAGAGGGTACCTTCAGGGACCCGTTTTCCCCTGTCAGGAGATATTGGAAATTTTTGTTATTGTCAACTTTGGTGACATTTATACAAGTATAAAATTGTGTAAGGGAAAAATACAGTATCTGGTTTCTGGAGATTAAAGGTTAACTATTACAGAGATTAGCTATTACAGTAGTCTCCTGTGCCATTTTTGAATGCAGGTCTACCATGTACACTGCTCCAGATATCTGCAACTCAGCTCACATGCATACAACTTGGGAGGGTGAGAGGTCACCCTTTCCGCAAAGCCTCTTACTGAGGGGATCTTGTTAATCCATATAGCCTGGTTCAAGCTAATTAGGATAGATATGGACACTGTAAAGAGAAAAATAGACCACCTGTCCTTGAAAAATCCCCAGGGACATGGTGGTGGCGAGATAGCTGCACAATTGCTGACTCTGAGGAAGGATCTGCAACAGACTGTGTTGTTTCCATCACCTTCTGGCATATCTGATGAAAAGCAATGGCTCTCAACTTTTAAAGGTGAACTGCAAGAGCAAAGCAAAAATTAAACCTAATTAAGCACCAGTTTCTGTGCTGAGCTCTTCCTCTGAAAAAAACAATGTGATAATCAGAAGGAAAGGACATGGTAAGCCCCTTATTTCAAAATATTTTATGCTTTTGGACTTTCTCAAGGGCTGTTTCTTCTCCGACAGGTCAACATTCAACAATACAAATACTACATTTGGTTTTGGTTTGGGTTTTTTTTGTTATTGTTAATTTCAACGAGTCATAGAATTGCCTAAGTTGAAAAGGATCTTTCAGATCATTTAGTCCAACCTTCAACCTAACACCAACAAAAATCATCTTGGTTTTTATCACATTTAGTGTATGTATTTTCATTTTTATCACTTAAGAAAAAGAAAGGAGGCAGAGCAGTTTATCTAACCAGTTCTTGCTCTGAATTATTCTGAGCAAGGCAGGGTTCAAACCCAAGATTTTCAAAAAAGACAGCACAATGTAACGAAACTTGCATAAATCTCTGATGGGAGAGATGTTTTCTGCAGTTTCTGAGTTCTCATTAGCCAGATCTTCATGATGCAATCGCAGAAAAAAAAAATCTAAAAAAAAATCTTAGTATCCCAAAGCCACACTTTACTCCCCTAATACAAAAAAAACCCAACAAACAACAAAACCAAAACAAACTACAGAAGAGAGAATATCAACACTGCCCCTTGTCCTGTCAATTCAAGAGAATGTAATAGCCCGAAGTGAACCAAGTAGGCAGAAGCTAATTTGTGCTTTTTGTTCTAGTGACAAAAGACATGTGTAGCACAAGACAGTACCTGACAAAATCTTTGTTTGGTTTTGGGGCAAGACAGATATGAGCTGCCAGTCCATGCTGAAACATTCTCAGTACTGTTAGCCGCTTTTGGATGTGGAGGTTGGCATAGGATATGTCTTTAATTTTAAAGATCTGAAATATTACTTTCAGTCAACTCAAAATGCATTTTTTTCCAGAATTTAGCCTTCAAACCCACAAGTATCAGCAGCAAGTGCAACATATTTCTTAAAATGGGGTAATAGGTAGGACCTGTTTTAATTCCTTTTTAACTATTGCTAAGCTATTGCTCTTTAAATTTTTGCTCAAGATACTTAAATTCCCAGCTCAACATTACAGGTTGGGAGTTATTTTCTCCTTTTTTTAATTTTATTTTTTATTAAAAAAACCTAATTATTGATTTTTTTCTTTTTTATTTGTTTCTTCTCATGTGAGTAATAGAAGATAACATCTGTGCCACAATGATGCAGCACTGGTAGCCCCGTCACCATGTTAAAGAGGACTGCCACCAGTTTCTGGCACTGGTGATATTGTGGACATGTCAAAGTGGACAGAGCATTGGTGATGGCTGTGTCACAGGGTACCATTACTGGCTCAGGGCAGATGTCTCCTGTCTTTCAGGGAGACATGGGACAGACAGCCTTGGCCTGAGGCTGGGAGAGTCTGCACAGGGAGGCAGGGGCTGCTCACGGTGATGAAGAGTCTCTGCTTATTCTCGTTTGTCCTTATTTGACAGCCTCAGCTCTATACAGGGATGCCAGATCATGTCATGCTCCTGTCCTCACCCTCCTCCACCACTCAGCTGGAAAGTGTTGCAGCTTTGTACATGGAGGTTGACATAAGGATAAGAAAACACACTTAGTCCCAGCTTGTACCATCACATAGTCCTATAGGCAGCTGGAATGTCCCCACAGCTATGAAGAAAGGAAGTTCCACACCAGCCATCTTCTCAGTAGCCTGTCATGGTCTCACAAAAAAACAGTCTCAAATGAAGACAACTGTATAACTCAATTGAAATTAGTATTTTTAAAATTTTCACCTCTATGCAAAGAGTGTCCCAGCTTTCTAAGACTGTACAGTGGTATATTAAATATTCTAGGTTGTTCAGCACTTTTCAGAATATCAGGGCCTTTTTCTGTGTTGCCAACGAGAAACATAAATTCACTGGTCACCTTTGGAATTCTCGGTGAAAGTCTGAAGAACTTTTAAAAGTGGTTGTAATTCAAAATTTATTTTCTTCTTTTATAGTTTTGTCCTTCCTTACTTCAGCATTTCCTTTAAGAAGAACTTCAAAGAACGTGAGCAAAGCTGCAGAGGAGATCATGCAGATCACCACTGCAGGATGCAGGCATAAATTTCCTCTGAGCCACCTTCACCTCCACTGTACTTTGGACATCTCCAGTGCTCTAATCTCAGCATTCTTGGTGAATATCCTGACCCAAAGCTGATATAATTTTCCCAGCTCCTTTAAACTCTCTGCCACTATATCTGTCTATGATGTTTGGGCTGTAAGGACTTGCGAGCAAATTACCCGGTGATGCTCTCAAAAGTTTTTCGTTCAGCAAGCAGAATATGTAGGATCTAATTATCACATGAACACGAATAATTTGATCAATGCCATAGGGCCATATATTAGGAGCCAATGTAAGCAGTGTACCACAGATCAGCACAAACCCAAAGAACTGAAGAAGATTAGTTTTGCAGAAATAACGCTTTTCATGTGCAAAGCAGCACATGTTGTCTAACAAAAGCTCAGAAAGAGACAAGGAGTGGAAGAGTATTAGATGTATACATTTAAAATATAGATGAGAATGTAGAAAATGTGGCTTGATATGAGATTTTTCTTCAAAATCTTACAAATAATTGTTTTACATAAGCAAATTCTTAAATATTATGCAAAATGCCACTGCTCTTCACAACTAAAGTGTTGATGAAAAGCAAACACAATGGTGTAATTTGAAGTCTGAAGTGCAAACAGATGTTGCTTTTGAATGTACTTCCATTGCTTAACCACTGTCTCTAGTTATTGCCATCTAAAGAGGGAGACAAAGCAACTTTGCATGCTGTAGATGCTGGCTGTCAATTTACAATGGAAATGAAATTGTAGCTAACTCTTAAAAGGCAATGCCTCTAAATGCAAAGGGTGGGCTCAATTTTTAAGTGCCATTTGGCTGAAAGTTGCCTTTTGAACCACCTTTTTTTTTTCCTTATGCCAATTCCTCATGTTAGAAATGGAAAACATCAGGTGCAATAGATACTTTAACACAGCTCACTATTATACTGTGATTTCCTGATCAAAATGCCCCAGAAACACCTTTCTTGTCCCATATTTTTTTTTCCCTATCATCAAACCAGAGCTTTGCCCTTTCAGAGCTCTCGTACATGTATACAGGTGGTCTGGGCAGTTTGGCAGTGGGACAAGCCCTAATTCAGAGAGCATTAAAGTGCACAGTAAGAAGATGGAGTGGCTTGGGTGCTGCTGAAATGCCAAAATCTTTGCTTAGAATAATTCCTTCCTGAACATTATTATAGACATCTAAAAATTTAACTTATGCCAAGATGTGGGAGTGCTCAAGGCTGGTTAAAACTGACTTTGCCCTTATTTTACTGCCCTTCTGCTATGTCAGCAGATCTTGGATGCAACCAGTCATCTGACCCAAAGTATTTATTTGTAAATAGGTGTCAAAAATAAAGTGGTAACAGCAGTCTAATTCCAGTGGGTCTATCTACCTGAAATGCAAATCTCTCTCCATTTGAGTAATTAAATTGTGAAATTTAGAATGCTCAAAGCCTTTGATGTTTTGAAGTAATTAGCAATATGGAGAAAGATACTGCTTTTTGCAAGTACTAACAGCTGATTTGTAATAAACCAAACGTGTTTAGTTTTCTGTTATTAACTAAGTTGTATTATTCATTATTTACTGGTATTTTGCCAGCTGCCAGCATTTGTAAAAATGTTTGTATAGCCTAAATGCACTGAAAAGATGAGCAAAAGCTGTTAGAATCATTAATTACTGTTTACATGACTGTACCATGCATCACTGATACTCATCAAGCAACAGAACCCTATCGTAGAATCATAGAATTGTCTAGGTTGGAAGGGACCAATCTGGGACTGTTTAGTTTGTGGAAGAGGAGGCTGAGGGGAGACCTCATCACTCTCTACAACTGCTTGAAAGGGCATTGTAGAGAGGTTGGTGCTGGTCTCTTCTCAAGGGCAATTAGCGATAGAATAAGAAGGAATGGCTGCAAGCCAAGTAGGTTTAGGCTGGACATTAGGAAAAAATTCTTCACAGAAGGAGTCATCAGTCACTGGAATTGGCTGCCCAGGGAAGTGGTGGAATCACCATCCTTGACTGTGTTTAAGAGTAGATTGGATGTGGTGTTGAGGGATATGGTGTAGGGGAGAACTTGTAGAGTAGGGCTGATGCTTGGACTCGATGATCCCAAGGGTATCTTCCAACCAAAATGATTCTATGATTCTATGATAAAAAAAAACCAAACCCAAACAACAACAACCCATCACTAAAACACATCACTGAGCAGTATGTCAACCCATCTTTACCTAACTCCAGTGATGGTGTCTCAACCACTTCCCTGAGCAGCCCATTCCAACCCTTTCAGTGTAAAAAAAATCCTGATATCCAATCTGAACCTCCCCTGGCACAACTTGAGGTCATTTCCTCTTGTCCTATTACCTGTACTTAGGAGAAGAAACCAATCCCACCTCTCTATAACCTCCTTTCAGGTAGTTGTAGAGGGTGATAAGGTCTCCACTCAGCCTCCTCTTCTCCAAGCTGAACAATCCCACCTCCCTCAGCCTCTGGCTTACTCTCCAGACCCTCACCAGCTTTTTTTCCCTTCTCTGGACCTGCTCCAGCACCTCAATTACAGAATCGTGGAATTTGAGAGCTGGAAGGGAGCTCTAGAGATCATCTAGTCCAACTCCCCTGCTAAAGCAGGATTATCTAGAGCACATTACTCAGGACTGCATCCAGGTGGGTCTTGAAGGCCTCCAGAGAAGGGGACTACACAACCTCCTTGGGCAGCTTGTTCCAGTGCTCTGTCACCCTCACTGTAAAGTAGTTTTTTCTCATGTTCAAATGGAACTTCCCATGTTCCAGCTTGTGCCTGTTGCCCCTTGTCCTATTGCTGGAAACCACTAAAAAGAGTCCATCTCCATCCTCCTTCAACCTACCCTTTAGGTACTTGTAAACATAGATAAGGACTCCCCTCAGCCTTCTCTTCTCCAGGCTAAAGAGCCCCAGTTCTTTGAGCCTTACCTCATAGGGGAGGTGCTCCAATCACCTAATCATCTTTGTTGCCCTACGCTGGGCTCTCTCCAGTAGTTCCCTGTCTCTCTTGAGCTAGGAAGCCCCAAACTGGATGCAGTATTCCAGTTGTGGCCTCACCAGTGCAGAGTAGAGGGGGAGAATGACCTCCCTTGAGTTACTGGCCACGCTCTTCCCTATGCAAGACATGTTGCAAGACACTCTTCCCTATGCAAGATCCCTAACAAGGGCACGTTGCTGGCTCGTGGAAGGTTTGCTGTCCACCAGGACTCCCAGATCCTTCTCCTCAGAAGTGTTTTCCAGGTGATCCACCCTTAACTTATATTGTTGCCTGGGGTTCTCCTCCCCAGATGCAGGACCCCACATTAGCCTTTGCTGAATCTCCTTAGGTTCTTTGCCCAGCTCTCCAGCCTGTCCAGGTCACACAGAATAGTGGCACAGCCCTCTGGAGTGTTGGCCAGCCCTCCTAGTTTGGTATCATCAAACATGTCCCCTGATGATGACATGTCCCCTCATTCAGATCATTGATGAGTATGTTGAACGGGACTGGACTGAGTATTGGCCCCTGGGGGACACCACTGGTTACAAGCCTTCAACTTGACCCTGCACTATTAATTGCAGCCCTCTGAGTCCTGTCTCACAGCCAGGACTCAATCCACCTCATGGCCCCCTCATCTAACACACACTTACTTAATTTTCTAATGAGGATGTTATGGGAGACAGTGTCAAAAGCCTTGCTGAAGTCAAAGTAGATATCTGCTGCTTTCCCCTCATCCAGCCATCCAGTTATAACATCATAGAAGGCTATCAGAGTGTTAAAGCATGATTTACCCTTGGTAAATCTGTGTTGACCACTTCTGATAACTTCCTGTTTTTCAAAGTGTTTGGAGATGACTTCCAGAACTATTCTATTATTTTCATAGGAGCAGAGGTGAGACTAATTGGCCTGTAGTTCCCTGGGTCCTCCTTCTTGCCCTTTTTGTAGACTGGGGTGATATTTGCCTTCCTCTGGTCCTCAGGCACTTCTCCTGTTCTCCAAGACCTGTCAAAGATGGTGGAGAGATGCTCAGCAATAACATCTGCCAGTTCTCTCAGCACTCGCGGGTGCATCCCATCAGGACCCATGGATATATGGATGTCTAACTTGGCCAAGTGGTCTCTAACCCAGTCCACCCCTACAGAGGGGAAATCTTCCTCTCTCCAGGACTTCTCCCTTGTCTCCAGGGTCTGGGATTCATGAGGGGCAGCCTTGGTAGTGAAGACCAAAGCAAAGAAGGCATTCAGTAACTCCGCCTTCTCTGCGTATTCCACTACCCCAGCAGCCATCTCATTCATCAGTGGACCTACATTTTCCCCAGACTTACTTTTTTAATTGATATACTGAAAAAACCTCTCATTATTGTCTTTAGCCATGGTGGCCAAGTTAAGTTCCGCATGAGCTTCTGTCCTTCTAATTTTCCCCCTGCATATCTTCACTACATCTTGATATTACTTATAAGTTACCAACCCCCTTTTCCAGAGATTGTAAACTTTCCTTTTCTTCTTGAGGTTCAGTCAAAGCCCTTTATTTAGCCAGTCTGCTTCTTCAACATTGGCTCATTTTATGTGACCTGGGGATGGCCTTCTCCTGTGCTTTTGAGAGTTCCTCCTTACAGCATGACCATCCTTCCTGGGCACCTATGCCCTTCAGGAGTCTCACATACAGTTTGAGTCTAGTGAAACATCCCAGATAAGCTTAAACTTGTTTGTGAAATCTATGAATTGAGGTTGTTTATAAATCTATTCATAAATGTTGGGTATGGATCAGATTTGAATAATTTCTAGAATAACTTATGTGCTTTGTTAATTTCTCATCAGAAAATGCAAGTTTGCAGTGTTTCACTAATGGAAGTGATACTTTACTTAGCAGTCTAATGAACAGATTCTGTGAATAGCATCTGCCCTTTTAGTGTAGCTATGCAGGTATGAGGGATAAGGGAATATCATTTACATCACAGATCTTTCAAGGATTTGCATACAGTTCTGACTCTGAGCATAAAAGATTGCTGATGGTAGGGTCCATGTCCTTAAGTCGAGCAGGTGCACAAATCCTTCAGCATCTGTAAATGCAATGGATCAAAATATTCTCTTCCTATTAGAGTATTTCAGTCCTTAAATATCTGCAGAATACCTTGATACATTTTTGAAAATATACATAGCATACATACAATGCCACTTAGATGCCACAAATGATGTCACTATTGCACTGTTACAGTAACAGTTACCTTGCATGATTGCCAAGCAATGTGGATGAGAATGGAATGACAGGCTTTGAGTTGCTTGACAGAATGACAGATGAGAAAAGTTTAGAGAAACATTTCCAGATGACTACTAAATCACAATTTACAACTTCCCGTCCCTTCTCCACAGCACCTCAGTATCAGTTTCTTCATGGGTTTTAGAGTTTTTTTTTTTAATTAAAATAACACATTTATACAAAGGCAAAGGTATTGCACACCTGACACACAGTGCTCCTGATTATACCTGCAGGTGCAACATTAGTGCATAAAGATGGCTATTTGCATACCCAGATCCAGAGATGCAGATGCAAATCAAGCTCAGTTTATTTGCACACATTTCATAATTTTCCTGATTTAGTTCATGGATCAGGCTCTGCAAACACTATGATGTCTATAGTACTTATTCCTCTGATGGTTTACTTCCAAGCTGGTATATGAGCTTGGAGGATACTGGGAGTCTTAAAGAATCAAACCAGCTTGAGAATCACTGCTGAGATACTTGAGGTAAATAGTGACCTTTCATATTATATTTTGCCGCCATTCAGGTGAGACTAGTTACTTTACTTTTTCAACAAACAAACTGAGGTTTTTATTTTCTGTCCAAAACCAATGCTGCTATCTATGCTATGGGCTAAGCTCTCACATGTAGTCTGACTTTATCTTCAGAGATGTAAAACCACTGTTTAGATAGGTGGTGGTTAAAAGATACAGGTAGCCTGTGGGTCCTCAAAGTAAGGAGGAGGCACTTGAGAGGCTTTTAACTCCTGAATGATAAAGAAGAGGTATAAATAGTGGCTTGTAGAGGTATTAAAAAGCTTCACCTACATAGAAACTGGGGCAGTATTTACTGCAAGTAATAAATATTTGTAATTGTTATGTGGTGCTTTTCAAATGATATTTCATGTCTAGTTTTATTTTGAGTTATATTTTAAAACTTCAGTTCTTCATGAAAACAAGTTGTATAGCTTATGGTATTACTCCAGCAAAATGATTTCCATAAATAAAGCAAGAGGCAATAGAAGGGAACATATATAAAGATTAATGCATCAGACTTTTAAGCTTACACTGACTAACAATAATTTCTGAGACTTAAGTTATTGGGAAGAAAATCTCTCATATGGAAACAGGCAACAAATCCAAAACTACCTGAGCAGCATGGGCAATTTACTTTCTTTGCACTTAAAGAATAGCATTTTTATAGTCATTTTCCCTGAGCTTATTGATTTCTTATGCAATTTTCTCCAAAGACAGAAAGCAGCTAGATTTAGCACACAAATGGATGTTGACAGCAATTCATGTTTTTGCTGTTTGTCAGTCTAATGCAGCTGGTGAGACCTGTGGTGAGCATTCCCTGCTGGAAAATCTGAGCAGGGAGGGGACCAGGGGGCAATGGAGAGAGGGTGCCAAAAATTGGCAGATCTGGTTCTTCTGATTTTGTGAAGATAAGACATGCATGCATAGAGACAGACAGTTAATATTTCCTTCTTTAAAAAAAGAGAAAAGTTACAAACAGAAGTAACCAGAACATTACACCTTATCTTCTATTGCTTTCAAATTAATTTCCACTGAATTAAGTAAGGAACAAATAGGTGAAGAAAATGTCAGAAAATGTAAAGTCAATTTGCTAATAAAAGATATATAACATCTTTGCCATTAAGTCCTAGGTGCTGAAACAAAAACACTGCCAAAAATCCAACATAGGCTGGATCCCAGTTAACATATGTAGTCCATAGGAAACAAATACCATTGATTTCTTCTAGAAATTTCAGTTTACTTTCTTAATATGGTGAAAATAACAAGGTTTATAAGAAATTAGCTTAAACTCACTTTAGATAGAAATAAATGGAGGATAGGGGCCTAAATTGTTAATATATTATTATATCTTCTTTAAATAATGGAAAGATATACTAATAAATACTAATAATAATACCAGAAAAAATAGAATATTAGTTAAGATTTAATTTCTCTAAAAACCAAGAAAAATATTAATTCAGACTTGGGAGAAAAATTTAGGTCAACTTTTATTTCATTGTATCTTGTAATGCTTTCTTAAAAAAGACCAAAACAAACTAAAACAAGATTCAAGTGTTTGGAAGGCACTGCCAGTTAAAGAACTGATATTGTTTTGCAACGTAGCATGATACAGTTGTATCATGCCAAGGTGAGTGTTATCAGTAGAACAGATAGTTGGAGCCAAAAGGCCAAAAAGCCTTTGCTACAAACTCATTATTTATTATACAAGATACCCTTTACTGGGATTCTCTAACTGTACCTAGAATAAGAGAGGTGTCAATGCCCCAGCTCTGTAGACTGGAAAACGCTAATTATTTAATGATATCCTGTGCCAGTGAATGAAACACTAATGATCACTCTTTTTTGTTTTCCATTTAAAAAACATATTCAGTATAGTTGGCAATCATCAAAACAAGCCAGAATCAAAACCGACATCTCACACTTCTAATGATGAAAAAGATACACACATTTTAAAACAATACCCTGGAAATACCGGAGACTGGGTGCAACCTTTCACCCTTCAGATCTACCTACTTTAAATCCTTCCTTGATTTCTGCTGCCTTGCCATTTCCTCTGTCACTGCATGGTGAGCCCTTTCAATGGATAATAACCCAGCATATCGTGTCTCACAGGCTAAAGAAGCACAGTAGATTGGATAGGTACAGTTCCCCATATCTTATTAACTTCAAACGAAACTGACAGAGTAAACTGATGATCAGAAATCTTTACAAGAATGTAAAGTTAGAAATAAATCATGAATGAGAATCAGGAAATCCAACTATTCACAGTGAAGCTCTAAATTTTAAAATACACAAATTCAGAACTGATGGGGAAGATGCCTTGACATTCTCAGGAACCTGTTTTCTTATTTTCACTCTCCTTGTTTCTGCCAGAGCTGCTTTGCATCTTGTGTTTTCTTGTGGTTTGTTTTTTTGGTGGGTTTTTTTTTTTTTTTTTGAATAATGGGCTTTTTTGTTTCTAAGGGCTTCAGGAAGCCTTCATCTGTGGCTCACACTTTGTACAGCCTCTGTTTACAGATTTCAGGTGAAAAAAATGCCAATTTGCAGCACAGAACTTTGGTTCATGTTCGATTACAACAAATGCACTTTGTACAGAGCGCAATGACACTAACATCTTTGGCTTGTGCACAGCATCACGGAGCATCATTCTGCAGGTGGCTGAGTACTTGCTCTGAGGCATTGGGTCCCTGAGCACGCTGCAGAATTAAGCCTCTAACGAGGCATGCCTTTTGCATGCTTTTTCAAAGTAAGGCACTGTTTGTCTGCAAAGTGTAAGGGAGACAGGCAGGAGCCAGATTTGGTGCAATTAAAGAACAGTTTTGAAACATGCCTTGTGTTGTGGGCAGTCAGGTTGTAAGACATTTAATTCCAGAGAGTACGGCTGATCTCTGACTTTTACAGGGCATCAGTGGAAGGGGCAGTGTGGGTAGCTCCTGCTGCTTGGACTGCCTCTAGCAGCCCTAAGGCTCTTCTCATTTATTCAAGAGTCTGTGCAGCCAGCTTTGCTTTTTTGCGCCCCTTCCACATGCTCAGGAACCCACAGTTCCAAAAATGATGTAACCATTTGTATGCAGAAGGTGACTTTTTGGCTTTGCACATCCACACAATTACAAAAGCAGTACTGCTGAGCAGCATTATGGGACAGTGTATGCCAGCAGAAATCACAGCAATGAGGGAACATGGCAGCTCTGAAGTAAGACACAGGAAGGCTTTAGTTTGCAGAGGAGTTTGGTAGAGAAATGTGTCCTTCTGGTATAGACAACAAAGACAATTCCTGTTATGGCCCAGTGTATATGCTGGACAGAAAGTGCACTATCTAGCAAAATAACCATATACAGTTTTCCCTGCAGAAGCTAGTGGTTCTACGAAAAATCATTCCTAGATTTCTATACTAGATTCCATAGTATAGAAATTTCAAAGTTCATTTGAATGAAGGGGTTTTGTCCTCACCCGAATGTGGCATATGAGAGGGGAGACTGTGCTTAATTTGTACTCACATCCAGTACTGCTGTTCCAATATTTTATATTTGTATAAATTCAGCTTTCTTCTAATGAACCAAAAGCATATTGACTCTTTGAAATGCCTATTGTCCTGATATGAAGGTGCTTGTCACTATGCTAAAAGATACTTGAAATACCTCCCATATGATATCTATCAGAATAATAAATTCTGAGGTTTTGATACCCATAATCCTTTTCTAAAAGGAATCAGAGAGCTTTTGCAGTTTTTCTGTGATAAAGCTCATCAATCATACTGGTCTCAGCCATACAATCTCTAATTATTGCATGGTGAATTTATTTCCTACAGCTCCATTGCTTCTTAGTGTTTTGCATATGCACTCTTTGTCCCTTGAAGATCTATGCACCTTGATTGTGACCTTCACAATAGTTTAAGAGGTATTTAAATAAAATAAATTTAAGTAAACATTAGAAGTCACTGTGTGCCATTTATTGATTGGGAGCTGGATAAACCAGGAGTTCAGAGGACTGTAAATTGTTTTTAAGCTTGCAATAAAGTAACAAATCATATCATATATATGAGTGGTTCACCTGTGTGAATATCAGACAAGTGCCCTGAGCAAACAGGAGAAGGGCATACCTGTCCTATGTGTTACAGTTCAAGGATGGGTTTTTAACCAACCCCAAAATTAGGATTCTCCACAAATCATTGTTTCTTTTGGGAAATAAGACAAGTCTCAACTCAGTTTACAATTATACTTCTTGGGAGGTATGACCTATTTTGAATATAGACTCTTTACCCAAAAATCCAGCTAGAACTGTTGAGAAACTTAGCAAACCTAGTGCATTGGAGCTGCTGGTAGCATTACCTGGACTTCTAGTATCTAACAAGCCTTATTTTTTATTGGATACTCTGATTTCAGTATGCATGTGTGATGGGTTAGCCAGCAGCCAGACACACAGCCACTATGTTACTCCCATTTCTTAATAAGGGACGGTATGAAAATATAATGAAAAAGGCTCATGGGCCAAAATAATACTTGCCAATTACCATAACAGGAAAACAGACTTAACTTAGGGAAAATTAATTTAATTTATTGTAAATTAAAATATACTTGGACAGTGGGAAACAAAGACAAAATTAAAACATCACCTTACTCCCCTTCCACATTTTCCCAGGCTCAACTTCACTCCATTTCCACTCTTCTACCCACTCCTACCCAACAGTGCATGGGGAATGGGTGTTTGTGGTCAGGCTATAACAGCTCCTTTTTGTGCACTTTCCTCCTTGCACTGTTCCACTGCTCTGGTGTGGGCCCTCCATGAGCAGCAGGCCTTCAGGATAAACCTGCTCCAGCATGGGCTCTTTCTTCAGGGAATATCCATGTGCTCTAGCATGGGTCCTCCTTGGGCAGCAGCATGGATATGTGCTCCAGTGTGGTCTCTAAAGGGCCTACAGGGGAGTCTCTACAGCAGAGATTTATGTTGTTGGAAGTTTCAATTCTAAACAGGTTTTCAGATGAGCTATGTGGAAGGAGTCACTATACTTGTGCAGGGGTCAGCATGGCAGAGCAGTGGGAGCTCAGACGCAGAAAGAACAGATGTATTTCAGGGGTCATTCAGAGCCAGGGTGTATCATTAAAGCACTTGCTCCCTTTAGACAGGAATAGGATATTTTTAAATGTTTTATTCCTGTCACAGTAGAGGTTGATGTTTCTCTGCCTGTAGCACATTCTTTGCAGTTATTTATTGCAGTTAATTTTGCAAACGTTGCTGTGTTTTCAGATTGGCTCATAGGGTTTTGTTGAACACTC
Organism: Jacana jacana; assembly: GCA_013400555.1. Lineage (NCBI taxonomy): Eukaryota > Metazoa > Chordata > Aves > Charadriiformes > Jacanidae > Jacana > Jacana jacana. Next base: position 180,699 of record VZTM01005712.1, on the reverse strand, counting down.
TACCATTAGCAGTCTTGCCCTAAAGCCCACTGCAAACATTACCAGCCTGTCTAAAAATATGTTCAGCCAGGATGCACAAACCCAGTGTGCTGCTCAGAAGGCTGATCTTGGCATTAGCATTTGCTTTTTTCCCCTCTTCCTTTTTTTGTGTGCTCTTGAGACACAAGAAGCATACTTTACCCTGAAGCACTGCTTCATCATCAGTGATGCTACCTTTAATTAAAAATTATTATTGATGTATTTTTTCAACCATAGTTCAAATGGTTAAGCAGCACACTCTTAAACTCATGTTTCCCTGTCTTGCAAGGCAGTGGGTTTTATACTTGATTGTGGACCAAGGGCAAGATACAGAAACCCTCTGTCGAAAGTCATATGTCTTTATTTGTGGACAGTTTGTAAGATTAAATTACTTATTAATATTTGCTTACTTTGCCACTCAATTAATGCACTGCAAGCAGAATTAGAACCATGTTTTGTATAGGATTTGCAAGAGCTAGTTAATATATTTACTTTTGAAAGTGTTTGCCCACTAGATTGAACATACACAAAACAAATCATCCAAATGGTGATCAAAAAAAGAAAGCATATTTGACCACCATATCATAAAACTAAGACCAAACATACCTGTAGAATTGTTGAACTATGGCAGATGAAAAAGACCAATTCCTACCTTAAGAGGAACTGGAAGTATTGAAAGATAAGATGGATATCATGGAGGTAAAGTGCCTTGACTGTAGCTATGGTATGCTGTGTAATGGAGGGGGTTTAAAGAGGTTCTCCATCTTCTTATACTTCTACTAATGCATTGAAGTGATGAAGAGGTATCTAAAGCCTGCCTGCTACTGGGAAGCTCTACTGGGACTCTACATATAATGGGACATACACCAGGAAGTTTATGTGCAGGATGCAGTGAGGATAAATGATCCCTAATGAAAATACCCTGAATGCATCTGCTTTGTAGATCAGAATATCAGTAGCCTTTGATCATTTGTTCCCTGGTGCTATAGTGACAGTCCCAAAGGAAGAACTGGTCAATGCCCACCGTGCTTGGCACTTGCTTGTTTTTCCTTTCTTCCTCCCCCGAAAAGTTGTAAACCTGTAATGTCCTCTTTCTCAAGATCCAATTTGTGACCTACTATACTATCTCATTATCATTATCTCATTAATCAGTGAAACCAGAAACAACATGTTAAGCTCATAAAAAAATATGGATCTGGCTTGCTAACTACTGGAGCTCTCTTGACAAATAAGACATACAGTTGTTTCACAAGGCCTTTGAGAAAAAGCCACTGAATGTAATTAAGGATCTGGCATGATTGCCTTTATACTGTTTGTGGTACAGTGCTTGCTGCACAAAGAAGACTTTCTCTGGATTATCAACATAAATTACGCCTGTTACTGTACACGGAGCGGCTCTTGAAAGGATTCTCAGCTCCAGTGAGGGTTAAGAATGTTCAGGACTTCAGAGGGCAATAAGAAACAGAAGACTCATTGGATTTAAATATTCCTTTAGTGAGAACTAAGGTTATAGAATAAACCATATGTAGATACAGTTAAGAGACAAATATGAAAAGATCGAAGAACTGAGCTGAAGCATATAGCATATGTATTCGTTTAGGTCCCTGGACTCCTCTCTTAATTATTTTTTATCACTCTGTATAGTACATGTCTCAGTGGCTTTCCAAGACCCTTTCTGTCACACCCATTTTTACGCTGCTCTATTTTTACACGTCAACGTAAGACATCTTTGACTGTAATCCCAACTACACTGATACATAAGAAGCAGATAATTTCCCAAAACTGTTCCAAAGGCTGCAAAGTAAAAAAAAAGATTGAAAGAAAATGAATGAAGGTTTCCTACCAACTTTTGGTTATCTATAAAAACAGCCAAAGCCGATCACCCAGCTTTAGAGGTGGTAGAGGGAGATGGGAGAAGTTTTCAGACAAAATTTGGCTACTATAGCTCTCCTAATTGCAGGTTGGTTCTGTTTTTTTTCTTTTCTTCCCAATTCATTATGTCATTCAAGTCTGCATAGTTATTAGGTAAGGACATAGTTGTAGATATATTGACTGCTATGATTATTCAGTTTACATTATGCATTCAATTTTACAATTTTTGTTCCATTTTCTTCTTTCCCTTACTGCAGGTATACCGTGGCTCTCACTGTTTGATTTTTCGTATCACAGCCTCAGTTGCTCACAGCCTTTTGAAGATCCTTTGTGTCTATAAATTAACAAGGAAATGGTCAAGCTATATAACTTTTGAAACTATTTCCATGAAGACAGAATTTCACCTAATTTTTTGTGTGATCAGAAGATGATTGTGAAACTGATTAGGTGTGTCTGTCAATGTATAGGTATATTTCATGCCTCAGTCACTGCAAAAGGCTTTTCTTCTCCTAAGTCATACTGAGTTACTGAATAAAAAGGCTACATTTAGATCTTGTTTGATTGAAAGGATAAATATTAATTACTTTAGTTCTTCCTGCCTTAAGAAATGATAATAAACCTTCATAACTAACATCATGGCAAGTTGACAGTCAAATTCTTCCACCTAGGTACTATGTGATATCTCCCTTGCTTTGTATAGTAATTAGACACACAATACTGTGGCTCACTTTGGAAAACTGAAGAACGGACATTTTCTTTCAAGCAAATAAAACACAGGTAATAAGTAATAATATTTCTCTGTATCCTTTTTACATTATCCTCTATTTCTGCAGAATGGCCTGAAGGCTTTTCTGTGAGAATGAGGAACCGTGCATGGCTTTTACTTCTCTTCAAGTGAGATAATTACTTGGTTGGTTTGCTGGCATAGAACAAAATGTCAGCAATGGATCAAGTGCAGTACAAGGACATTGGGCAAGAAGACTTTAGTTTAGATGGGATAAATAGGACAATTTATTGATGAATGGGCAGTGGTCTGCCGAATAGAGCCCTGAGGTAGCATTCACAAATAGTTCACCTCCTTTGTTCATTAGACTTCACCTTTTCAGTTTTCTCTCCAAAACAAATATACTCAGTGCCCAAATTTACAGCTTTGAAAAATATGGATAGTCCTGCCATAGTATATACCTGAAACAGTAGGGCTCTATAAATAATAACCTATGCTGCTACCTCAGCATATCCGTTCATTTAATGAGACACATGTGACAGTCCCACATGCTTTTCAGAGAGTGTCTAGAAGGAACATCTTGTCAGCACAGCAAAAATATCTGTGTCTTCCAGCAATGTGAGTCTGCTCCAGCCTGGCACTATTTCAAAGACTGGAACTCAGGAAAAATTGTGTTTCTAAACAAAACACACCTGAAACGATCACATCATTTGAGGTTCTGTCAAGCCGTGTTGTGCTGTCACATCAAGCTGCTGACATAACTTGTTACATGAGACCATGTCTGATATGACCAAAAACTAACCTTGTACAACATATGCTAACAGGACTGGATTACGTGTCTTTTTTCTACTTTTTTTTTCCCCAAAAGAGAATGTGCTGTCTTTAAGCTTGCTATGTGCTCATCTAGCCTTAATTTATTTGTAAAACACTGACTCAGAGTAGCCACACATTCTCAGGGATGATGGGCTTCTGTTTAATTTATTTATGCTTTCATTGTGAACATCTAGTTTTGTTTTATTTTCTTTTCTTTGTTATTTTAAAAGATTTATTAAATAGCAGTACCAAAGATCTGAGGCTAAAAGATTACAAATCCTCTGAGAATATACTAGATGAGTATTGCAGGGTATTTGCAGTGTGAGACTGACAGAGTTTTACTCCAGGAGGCACTGTGAGTGGGGCACGGGGCCAGCACCCATATTCTGCATTTTTTTTTAAAGTTGGGGAAGAACGTATCTAATTCCACCTTTTGTACATTGCAGGCCAATGCACCTTAATATTTGCATGTCCAAAAGTTTGAGTTAACTTTTATTCTTTTCATTCCAGATATTCGTGCAAACTTAAGACTCCAAGAAGTGGGGCAACTCATCTGTACAATCTGTTTCTATATAACTCCCATCTTCACTTAAAACTGTTGTGCATTTCAGTCTCAGCTTAACTTTCCTATTGTGAACACTGTGCATAAAAAAGGTGTAGACATCTTTTCATCCTTCTTCTGGTACTTTAAACTTTAATGTTCATCATTTAAATGTGTTTTGAGTGCTGCCATTGAAGGACAGAAATCAATTTTATTTAATTTAGTCAAAAGAGATGCTAGGAATTAAATAATTACAGTAGTAGGAAGCTTTATGAAAATACCCTAAATCATGAGACTTGCATTAAACGTGAAAAAAAAACCCACCTCACATCAATTAAAATCACTGAAACTTATGTAGCTTTTGTTCCCATCCACCAGCAACATCTTGTAGTGTCTTCTTTTATTAGGTTGAAGAAACATCTGGTGTTCTTTTTTTTTTCTTTTCTCCCTGTAAGATGTTCATAAACCTGAATGGATCTTTTTGTAATCTTCTCATGGATGAACTAATTAAATCAAGAATCTCTGATTTCTAGATGTGTCACTTGAATGATGTTAAGTAATAGCTCCATTCAGATTCACCACAAAGCTCTTGCATTTGTGCAATTGCTCAAGTGGTCCAAGGCAGCACAAAAACTAATGTAATCACACCTAGACTGCAGAGGTGCAGCAAGTCTAATGCATCCTGGCTGTACTCACCCAGCTCACATTACTTGGACAGGGCTAGCGAGTTGGTGACACCGTCTTCAGGTAGATTTTAGAGAAACTCTTCAGATGATCTAGCAAGATGTGCCCAACAAGTACCCTATTTTGTGTTTAAACTGTTATGGTTTTAACCACAAGCAGCCTACCTTCTGTCTTTCTGAGCAAGTCATCACTTACTGTAATGCAAGTACACTTTTAATGAAATTTAGCACAGTACATTCAGTAATTTCATCCATCTTTCATGTAATGCATCAGTCTTTCAAGTAATTCATCAGTCTTTCATGTCATTCATTAGGTTTAGTTGAGCTAATCATACCAGCTGTCTCTCCTAACATGGTATTTTTAATTTTTCTTCTTATTGCATACAATTCTATAGGATGAATGTAAAAGCAGTCCTTCAGTGTGGAAAAAAAAATAAATTTGATGCACTTAAAAATTCTGTTGTGACAGCGGGTAAATAATTTAATCATTTGCACCTTAGGTCTTCATCTGTAAAAAGGTAATACTTTTGCTTCTAGAGGATGGACAGGAGTATTGTGAAGATAAGCCCATAATTCCATGGAATGTAATAGGATATTGCAATTAGATTTGTTAGCAAAAGTCTTACGAATAACAAGAGAATCCTTGCTGGAGATACAAAAGTTCTCAGGGCTGAAGTTGGATTTTAACAGGACAATGCAAAACAGCTTTGAAAAGTAGCTTGGTTTTGGGGTTTCTTTTTTGTATACTGTGCAAAACTGTCTACACAGTAAGGAATAAAATTAATGGGTCATAGCGATATTGTGCTTGTAGCTCCCTAGACACTGAGCTTGGATGAAGTGATTTAAGAGGGCAAGAACAGCCCTCGTCTCCTCAGCCAGAGTTAAAATTTTGAATAATGCACAGCTTTGTTGAAAGTTTCAATGAATTTAAGGTTTCCTTACAATTTTTTTCATTAGTTTAATCAGTAGGTCAAACCACAAGTTGGAGTTTGGGCAGTTTGTCAGTGAGACTTGTGCTTTGGTTGGATGCCAGCACTGTCAAATTCTTTTAATGCTGTGTTGTAAGAAGGATATTAACATTCACACTCCCAATTCCAGGTTTGCAATGGCAAATATAAAGAGAAATTGCAGTAAAATATACTGTGCTAGGAAAAATTAAATAAAAAGTTCTGATTCAGGAGTTAGCCAGGATGGAACGCGCCACATTTGCTGGGAAATGATATATGAGGTGGAGATGAAATGTCCCAAATTTATCTTATTACTTCTTGGAACTGTCTTTGTTTAAAGTTCCTAATTTGTGTATAAATGTTTTGTTTCAGAGAGAAAGGAAGAAGGGAGGAAATGATGTGACAGATTTAATTACATTTAAGAGAATACAGAGGAGATCAAAGCCAAAGAGATAAAAGCTGCAACTACTGTATGGGCTGGAATTTTCTTCTGAATCGTAAACACCCTTAAGTGTAGTGCTTCAGAGGCAGCCGCCCTGAATTCAGGACAGAGTCACAGCTGAAATGGAAATCCTCTATTACAGTGTTTTATGACCTTCATTGGCTGCTGTTGGTGAGCCCCGTACTTACGCAGGCACCAAAATGTCTGGGAGTATCCACAAGAAAACAGTAAACCCAACAGTGCTGCCCAGGTCAGCGGCTCTAAAATACACCCTACCTCCTCACCCCCACAGGCTGTACTGCTGTGAACTGTTTGCAGAGATGGCAGTTGACTGTGGGCCAAGAAAAATCAATCTTGTATCAACAGATGTAATCAGAACCCCTATGGTGGTAATGACTCTGTCACAGTTTTCATTAGCTGGGAATGCTTAAGCTTTGGGAGGAATGGTTCTCCCCCCACCTTCTTACCTCACCCCTCATCCCCCCACCCCCCTTTTTATTGGTGCTATATGATCTGCTACCAAACCAAAGTAATCAAACTCCTGCACCTCCTTTCTGAAAGCCAGCACTTAATAAAGGGAGTGTAAGGCAAAGCAAGATGTTGCCAATATTTTAAACAAATATCCATCTCCACAGTTTTTGCTTCTGATGGTTTGCCCTAAATCCACTAATCCTATGTTCTGCTTTCCTCAAAACATCGTTGCTGTATTTGCCCTCTTCAGAGGAAAACAAATCCAGAAGCTCCACACTGCTCCCTGGGAAACCACTCACTACTCTGTCGCCCCAACCTCTGCACCCTGATCCTCTAGACAGCACTCCCCCATCTCAAATTTCCAATGGAAATTTCTTGTATTCTTGAAGAAGTGTGTGTTAAGACGCCTGTTGCTTCTGCTACCAAGACCTACGGTAAAAATTAAAGAGGAATTATGTTGCTTGGGGCTTGAGGGCATTTGCTTGAATGGAAAGAGCAAGTATTTTTCTTGGAGAGTGGGATGCAGGTACTCAGTATGATCCTTTTGCTTTCTCAGGGGTTGGTATCTGTTGTCAGTGCATGGAAATAAGTAAAGTTTCTGTGAGAAAGAAGGTAGTATTCAGTGTTGCTGAAGGACTCTTGGAAATAACTCGCCTCTGAGCTCCTCTCCATGCTCTTTCTTTTCTCCTCTGCCATGTTTCGGACACAGGGCAGTGCAGCCCTGGCCACGTCTCTGCACATCTGAAAAGTCCAATCAAGAGGATGAAATATAAATGCTCATAATTCTCTTAGTCCAGTCTCAAAACCTGCAGAAGTCTTTATGCTAGCAAGCAGAGGTGCATGTTTTGGGATTTGGTGATTTTGTTGGTTCATTTTTGTGGTTTTTGTTTGTTTGTTTGTTTTTTGTTCCCTGCTGTTTTTTATACATATATACATTGGAAATACACATACATGGTAAATGCAATCACATCCATACCATTCATGCAGTCACTTGAAATCCATATACCAAGACTGAATATCTTTTTTTCACACAGAAGGCTATATGCAACAGGAGTAGTGGTACTGCTCCATAAGCTATTCTTCATAGTTTAATGGACACTGTGGATTTGTAAGGGGCTAATTAAAAAAATCCTGGATGGTTCTAGGAATTATTTGCATGTGTAGGCAATGAGAGGAGGATGTCAGAGCCGCACAGAGCACACCAGTGCACACAGGTACAGAAGCTCAAATAAACTGCCACATCAAGGCTTCTGCATGTAGGCTTATTGATCTGTTATTACAGATTACACCAGCTCATCTGAAGCATAATGAAACTGAATTACACAGAAGGATAAGCTTGGAAACACCTTCATAGTGGTGTCAGTGGAGTCTGTGTCAGAACCCGCCACTCGCCTGCTCAGGTAACAATCAGCTGAGTTCGTTGCAAACTGGCCAGTGAAAACCCTGGGCATTCTAGATGACCAGAGATGTTCTAACCTTACACTCTTCACATTGGAGAGAATGATTTAATGTGTATAAATCTGGGTCAAGGTTTAACCAGTTGTCCCCAAAATTCAGCACTCATCCAGAATGTTCTACACTGTTTCTCCAAGGCATTTTTTTGCTATTTGTGTTTATGCCCAGGGGAACTGTCTAATCATTTGAGCATAGATAACTGGGCAGGAAAAAAGGGATCAATCTTTGTGATATTTTTAGTAGTACTTTTTTACTGCTGTCATCCTAGAGATAGGCTTGTTATATGGTGTATCAATACCTCTGGTTGTGAAGAATGTGAAGGTGTGTGAAAATGAAAGCCCTAGGAGTTTTATGAAGTAGAACTGATAGGGATCACTTCCAATATCAGACAGCAACATTTTTTACACATGATCTTGGAAAACATTGAACAGAAATTCAGAAGCCTGTGATACTTTTAATGTAGCTTTTCCAGACACTATTAGATAAAAAGCTATGTGTACGTACTTTGACTGGCAAAATCTATACTGCAGTCATATTGTAGATAAAAAGTGTGTGTGTAAATGAATGCAATATATCAAACATCTTGGTTCCACTGTCCACATTTTTATAAGAGGATTTTGTTTCCGATTATTTATATCTAACCAACTGAAAAAAGCAGATAGATTTTTGAATAGCATTTTGAATACACACAGAATATACTTTCCGCTGTACACCCAGTTCATATGTGCAGGATAACTTTAGCAGTTCCAGCTTTACACAGCAACGTTACTAAAGCTGTTAGACATGGCTTACAACTTCAAAACCAAATTTTAGCATCTCTGAAGCCCACACAATTTTTCTTAATGCTGTGTGAAAACACATTTTCACTGTCTCTTTGGGGTTAACCTTCTGTAATCAACACAAGCTTTTTCCCTGCCTCTCCACTCACTGACAGCATCAAGAGGGCTAAGGCTTTGGCTTTGTGTCAAAATTAGGAAAGACTTATCCTTTTTTTTTTTTCAGAAGGTATCAGAGGAGGTAAAATGATATTTCCAAGTTCTTTCCAATGCCAAAAATTCCCTTTCTCAAGTTATCTTACTGGCCGTACGGTGGGAGATAAGAGAAAGCCTGGAGTGTGGGGCTTCAGAGCAAGCGCCAGCAGAAGGCTCCATGGGACTGCCTGGGCTCTGTATTTGTCGTTCTGAAGTCCACCAGGGCATATAGTCCAGTATTAAATCTAAAGCCCTTAAACCTCCTTAAGACTGCCCAGCTGTTTTGCAGGCACAGACTCAAAGACTTAAAAGTCATGGTGTACAATGGGGATTTTACAGCAAAAACAAGATTCAAGCCAAGCCTTCAGTGGCTTGAATGCATGGATATGCTGCAGGAGATTTCTAAGAAACATGTGCTGTAGAAAATTCTCCTGAATACAAGTAGATAGGAATTAATCTGTGCATTGTTGTATACTTTTTCACCTGTATTATAAGAGATCCATTAATCATGTTTCCTAAAAAGGAAAAGAGACCACATAGATTCATTATTTCCTCATAAAGGCAAAACCTTCTGAAATAAGATATCACTGCCACATGCCATCTACTGACAGTGGGAACTTTTCCAGTAAACCTTCTTCATCTACTGTTTCCTTATAACCTAGATAGTGGGCCTCTACTCCTAAATTTTAAAATCCATACTCAAAAAGAGCTGAAGAAATTAACATCTGGATGTATTGCAAATACTTTTTTTTTTCCCTAAAAATGTGCAAAAATGGTATTATATATTTATGCCTTTAGTTCAATGGTACTTTTTACAGAGAAATTGTTTCAACAAAAGGTTTCCAGGCACTGCAAAGGAATAGGTGAATGCTTAAAGAAAAGAAAGGGCAAGTCCTTCAATTAACTGGTGAAATTACAGTTAAAGCAAGAAAACTTTTGTTTAAATAGATGCTGTCACAATAGAAGATCATTAAACGCAGTTAATGGTACCACAGTGGCTTTTTGTTTGCAAAGTTTTCTCTTAAGTTATAGCGGTCATCACATATGTGGTTGTGCATACAATTGTAGCTTCTGATTTCTGTGCCAGAAGCCCTAATGTATGTTTGGGCCACAACTGGTACTAGTGAAGGGGATGGGCCATGTGAGGGGGGAAAGATAACTTCAGCTTTAGAACGAAATCAAAAACTCTACAGTTTTCATCTATGAAAAAGCATGATAGGTGCATGGTTTTCACAAGAGAATGCTAATACAACATCAGATCACCAACTTTATGCAGGTTGGGAGGTGAACATGACTTTTCACCCACCTTGAGAGCATTCTCTTTCAGTTGTATCAGTATTTTGCATTCTCGGCTAGACAGTGTGATGTAATGCCGCACAGAAATACCACAGAATTTATTACTATTAACAATAGTTAATTAAATTATATGAATGAACACTTCAAACAATATATGAGTATTTACTGCAATGGGGCAGCTCCACTATATCTCTTTTGTTTCAACATCTCAGTCCTTAATTGTACTGTGCAGGGACACACATCGTGTAGACAAAAGTGCAACTCCCCAGTGGTTAATGAGATTGTGAGTATTGTTGTAGTCCTCTTCTAGGCAAATCATATAATCAGTATTGTTTGGGTTGGAAAGAATCTTAAAGATCATCAAGTTCCAAACCTGCCATGGGCCATGGGCAAGGACACCTTCACTAGACCAGGTTGTTCAAAGCCCCATCCAACCTGATCTTGAACACTTCAAGGGATGTGGCATCCACAATGTCTCTGGGCAACCTCTTCCAGTGTCTCACCACCCTTACAGTAAAGAATTTCTTCCTTATATCTGATCTAAATCTCCCCTCTTTCAGTTTAAAACTGTTACCCCTCAGTACTACCACTACAATCCCTCATAAAGAGTCCCTCCCCATCTCCCCGTAGCCCCCTTAAGGTACTGGAAAGCTGCTATAAGGTCTCCCCAGACCCTTCTCTTTTCCAGCCTGTCTTCATAGGAGAAGGCGGCTCCAGCCTTCTGATCATCTTTGTGTCCTTCCTGTGGACTCACTCCAACAGATCCATGTCCTTATGTCGGGGGCTCCAGAGCTGAACACAGTACTCCAGATGGGATCTCATGAGAGCAGAGTAGAGGTGCAGAATCATGTCCCTCAACATGTTGGTCCCACTTGATGCAGCCCAGTATGCAGCTGGCTTTCTGGGCTTCCAGCAAATATTGCCAACTCATGTTGAGCTTCTCATGAACCAGCATCCCCAAGTACTTCTCAGCTGGGCTGCCCTTAATCCATTCTCCACCAGCCTGCATTTGTACTTGGGGTTGCCCTTGGGGTTGCCTTGCACTTGGCTTACTTGAACTTCATGAGGTTCACATGGGTCCACCTCTCAAGCCTGTCCAGATCCCCAGGATCTAGATGGCACCCCTTCCCTTCAGCACGTTCAATGCACCACACAGCTTGTTGTCAGTAGCAAACTTGCTGAGGGTGCACTCAATCCCACTGTCCATGTCCACCAACAAGGATGTTAAAAAGCACTGGTCCCAATACTGAACACTGAAGAATGCCACTTGTCACTGGGCATTGTGCCATTGACTGCAATTCTTTGACTGTGGCCATCCAGCCAATTCCTTATCCATGGAATAGTCTACTCCAGCACAACATCATGGATCATGTATCTTACAATTTGTTATTTGAAATTGCTTCTGTTTCTGCTAGTGTGCAGGCTGTGAGGCAAGGATACTGGTTTATGTTGATAGCTGTGTTGCCTGCTCTACTTAATCCTGGACTATGAAGTTTTAGGGTCGTAACTACTAGACCAACACATGGGTTCCCCGAGGGATAACACCCATGTGCTAATAAACAGTGTAAATGATAAATATGCTGGTTGGTGACTTTCCATTAATGAAATTAATGCCACTTTAACAAAGAAAAAGACAAAACCAGCACACAGTGCAAAGCAAGAAGGTCTTTACTAGCTTTCCCAGGAGAATGAGCTTTATCCTGCATGCTCTGATGGATCTTTGAGAAACTACGCAAAGCACTCCTGGTAAATCCTCACAAGCTTATATAGGCTTTCAGAAGGTCTCTTTCTCTGATAAAGAAGCCAATAGTCATCACAGTCCTGATATGAGTACAACACAGAAGAAAAGGAGTTTTCACTGTACCTAGAGTCCTTCAGAAAGAAAATCTTTTTCCAATTCACTGAAAAATGAAGTCTGGCAGCCAGCACATTAGTTGCAGCTTCTTTCAGAGTCACTGGGGTCTTCTGAGTAGATGCTTAGAGCACCTGAGCAGCTTTAGGAATACGTATTACTTGAGACAGAGGGTAGTCACTGCAGGCTACTGAATAATATTGACTCTGTTTTAAAATATAGGTGTTTTTATCATGCGCCAGGTCTCTGGCTATATATTTAAAACTGCTGTTGGTCTAGGAATGCCACATTAATGACTACAAAGGGATTCACTTTTACTATAAGAGAAGACTTTACTGGTGTAGCCTTTTTCCAGTCTCTGTTACAGAGTGGTATAAGGTGAATCAGGACCATGAGGACTGTATCTGTTCAGGGCATTGCAACACTATGCTGCACCCTGAGTACACTGTAGGCTGTAGGTAAGTTGAACATTTGTCTTAAGGCACTAGCAAATTATCTGAGTCTCCATGATCATGGTGTCATGGTTTTAGTGAAATCCCTGAGTCTTCTCTGTACTACCATGGGAAAGTATTACTGCGACAAACACAGTTAACAGATTCACAGATTATTTGTGAGTGTCGGAATTTTCTTTTTTCTTGAGAAAGACAGTTTTTGGCACTCCTAAAATTATCCCTGGTTTAATTTTTAAAGCAAATCTTTCTATTGTTCTCCTGCTGTAGCTGTAACAATTCAAAGTAGTGATTAAATAGACATCTCCTGCTGGTTAAGACTCCTTTGTGAAAAGTTCTGGGACTGAATATCATTCCATTTTTAAATGCTGGGAAATTACATGGCAATAAGTTAAATCTCAGAAAAGCAGTAATGTGAAAATGAAAAAAAAAATTCTACTTGAAATAGAGTAGGTAAAGCAAAAGGGTATTTTTGCACTTTGTAGCAAACAATTAATGTTATTTAATATGAAAGAAAAAGACATGGAATTTGAAGTGGTTATAAGAATCTACACTTGGGTGTTTGTGGTGGACACAGAAAGACATGTTTGTGATATTATTCATAGTTCCATGTTTTTCCTTTAAAAAAGTTATATTTCTTTAGTTATATTTAAAACAATAATGTTGAAAGACTGAATCACTACTTGCACAAAGTTTCTGTAGGAATAGTTGGAATCATTGATACACCCAGCTATTTCATTAGCAGTCAGATAACAGTTCCAGATGAAGACGTGGTGCTGGAGATGGATACTCCTTTTCCTACGTTGGGCACAGAATGAAAATACAAAGGAGCTGAAGTTGGAACAAAAAATTATTGCTCATAAGAACATGTCACAAAATAATCCTTAAAAGTGCTGAAAATTCAGGAAATTTCTAGACATACATGACCTAGAAGTATCAGCCCTGTTATAAATGTATACAAGTTTTGGATAATAGGAAAGGAGATGAGTATTGAGTCAGCATTAACCAAGAGGGGGGCCCTTCACTTCCAGTGCTGCTGATGTGACATCTTGGCAGGTTAGCACTGACAAGCAGTATTAGGTTTCTTATTTCATGTCCCAGCATTGTTAGAATGAAAAAATGTATTGTCGTGCATGTACATAAAATTATCTAAATATATATAAAAGAATAAACCCCCTGAAAGAAGTTGATGATTGCATTAGAGCATTTTACCCCCACGGTGTTGCCCAAGCAATACTGATTTGCTACTGGTTACTGAACCAAGTAGCAATACTGAAATTTCTTTGAGCTCATCATTAACCCCTCTCAGTTGACATTCCCAGCAATTAACCTCCGTGCCCTGAGACAGAGCCTAACAGTGGATGACACAGAGACATCACCATCAGCCCTAAAGCTACTTCTGTCAAAGACTTTGGCAGTGGTGTGCCAGAGTCTGGATGTAGTGATGGTCAGGGCTCAGGATTCTCGTTCTGCTGTTGACCTGCAGCACAACCTTTCAGCCGGGCTGTTCAGCTCCCTGTACCACCCTCACTTTTCCCACCCGCATCTGCCTTGACCATGAGTTTGCATCTGTGAGTTTGCATCTGGGTATGCTTATGTTGCTGTACTGTCAGGGACACACACTGTATTCTACTACTATACTAATGTCTTGTCAGGGCCTGCAGCTGATAATGCAACACGGGGAGAAATCCTGACACCCTTTTCTGAGTTATACTTTAATCTTCTGAATTATTTACAGTTAGTTTTACATCTGTAAATATGGGAACATCAACAATACAGTGCAATAAAGTAGAAAGAAGTGTGAATTGTTCACTGACACTAGAAGGTCAGTTAATCTTTGCTGTTTTGGATTGGGCAGCTAATACTTTCCAGCTAGTGCTAGTGAAGTTGGTCACTTACCTGTGCAGTTAGATAAGGAGAGGTATAGTGTTCATTAAGTCACAAAAAGCTTTTGCTTGTTAGTTTTAAAGGTCTTTAAGGGAACTGCGACTTTTTTGTCACAGTTTTTGTGAAGGACAACATGTACTTTCCTCAAGTTCAGTCTGAGTGTGGTGGCAAGGTCTAGGGACAATAAAGAGAGGTTTCTCTGTTGTCACAACAGCAACTTGAGCACTGTCAGAGACAGCAGCAGACATTCAGCCTCCTCTGTTTCCTAATGTGCATGGCGAAGCCTCATCCAGTCCTTTAAAATGCCTGCTGCAATTCTTCCAAAGAAATTACTGCCTAGGAGAACTATTTCTAATGTTTTGCCTTCCCAAGAACCTTGCTTTGATTTATTATATTTCTAGTTTATGTTATCATTCAATTAATTTAATAAAAATTCACTGGCTTAAATGCTGGTAAATAAGAGGATTATGGATAATAGAAAAATAATTGTTTGCTCTACCCGATTGCCATGAATGTAAATGAACTGAATGCACAGACTATGAAGCACCTGAAATACAGAATCTGATTTTTCAGCTTATGTACATTAATGCCAATAGCAAGTGAAGGCTTAAAACTAGCTCTGGGGCAGCTGGACTGATATAAACTACCCAGTTTCAGTAAGTGCAAGTAATGGAAGTCATTCACAATTACTGTGTTGTTTTGTTAGCGAGCTTTCTATCCAACTAAAAATTCTTCATTTATTTTATACTTTCAATTATCTTGTTAACCTGTGGTTTCCTATTCTTAATAGATATTCCTGTGTTCCTTAACCAGGCTATTTGTACTTTTTTAAGGTGTCCCAGTGCTCAATGCCAATATTATTCCTCATATACCTCTTAAAAGAGAGTACCCTTTTCTGTTTGGCTTGAAGGGGGTTGAACATCAATTGTAGTTTCCCTTCTTTTTCATAAATACATCCCATTTTATTGAAGGCTCCCAGCAACAGACAGAAGCCCAAGCCAAAGTCCTTAGTGAATGTTGCATTCCTCAGATGCAGATTTTGCTTGCTTAGTTAACTGTAGCAAATTTGCCATTCTAAACCATCACTGTCTACCTTAATGAACAAATAGATAAGATTATAACTAAGTTAAGTAACATAAAATGAAGAAAAGGCCTTACTGACCGTACAATAACTAGCAACACTTCCACATTTTAGCACTTCTGAACCAGAAGCATTTAGGTTTTGTGTGGTTTCACACATACTGCAGGGAAAGTTGCCTACATGAACTTGTGCATTTAAATGATTCATGACTAAGCCTGCCTTAAACATTCACATCGAGATGAAGGTAAAGGTATGAACAGCCACATAGATATGGATGCTCTTATGGTTTTTACGTTATTACTGACTTTGAATTTTATTGTCTTTTAAGGCATCTGAAACCCTTAATGGGCATGGGTTTGCATATGTTCATGGCAAAATCACGTAAATGTGTTAGTAGGCCCAGATGGGTACATAATCATCCATGACCATCTTTCTGATATGTGCAACCACTGTCACTAAGCAACATAACAGAAGGCAGAGTAGTGGTTCCTAAGAGCAGCAAACTGCATTCTGATATGGAAAGGTATAGGGTGCTTTGGTTTAAATAGAAACCGAACACGCACTTTTGTCCAGTATGTCCTCCGCTCACACATGTGCCTGTCACGTGCAATTTCACCCTGGAGGTGAAGGAACAACGTGCCTGTTCTTTGTTTGAGGGATTTGTTTGCTTTTTACAGGTTGGTTTCAGCACTGCTAATAGTTTGCAAGTGTCTGGGATCTAGGTTTTATGAGTGACAATTTTCTTGAGTAGCCCAGTAAAGAGAGAAGAAAGCTAAGAAATCTAACTGACATTAAAATTATTCTTGATGTATTATGCACATTATGTACATTTAGTTATGGCAGTATGGACCTGGAGTCTGTGGCCCAGAAAATTACTGAGTTCTGTATTGGAAGGATTTCTTTACCTTAAATTTTGTATATTTTCATTGTTATTTCTGTGGCTTGCTTTTAAACAAGAGGTAGAAAGAGAAACATAAGGAGATACAGGCTAAGTCATTATCAGTTAGATCATGAAATTAAACTTCTGAAAGTTTAGGGACTTTTAATGATACAGAATTATCTCACCACCCAAAGCTCACAGGAAACAGCTCTTGTCAGAATCTTACCATAGCCATATCCTTGATATTTGCATCTCTTTTCAAGGAAGATTCATATGATATTTGGAAAATCTTTTAAGCTTTTGGAGGAGCTGAGAAACAGGAGTCACGAATCTTTTCCCAGCCCTTGAGTTGACGTGCTGTGTGACCTTGAGCAAGTGGCTCAGGCAAACACTTTAGGAGTTCTCTCTGATCTTGTGTTCTTTAACTGTTGCTTGTTCAGTTGTTTATCTAGACAAGGTTCTTTTCAGGTATTAGTTATGAAAGGAAAGGAAAAAGGGAAGGAAACGCTACTGGTGTTTAACACCATCAGCAGCCTGACTGCATGGAACTTCAACCAATGTTACTTAAAAAATGCTGCATTAAACTCTATGCCTCAGTTATGCCATCTCTGAAAGGTGGTGGTGGTGGTGGTGAATAATGTGGATAATAAACTGTGCATGGTGTGCAAATGAAAAAATATCACTGCACAAAAGCAAACTATTATTTTATTTTAGGGTTTCTGACTGCTGTACATAACTCAGGGTATCTTCACATTTTCATGAATGACAAATCTGTATTCTATTTTGCCTCCTATGAAAAGGAACACTTTAGCATGCTCAAGTATGCCTTAAAGGCAATGCTGCCTTTGGGATCTCACATTAACATAATGATAAATGTGCTGTGTATTGCTTTAAAATGCTATGTGCCAACGTGTCAGAATATGTTTTCCCTGCACACCTCTCGATTAGCATCTTATTTACATATTGGCTGGAAAAGGAAAAGTATTCTGAGACAAACCTACAAAATAAAGAATGTTTTAATATGTTCTTCTCTAAAGCCAAAGTATTAGTTCCAAAAGCAGTTATCTGTTGGCATGTCTTTCAGAGGCCGTGGGGATGAGTTACACATTTTTAAGTACTAAAGCCACATGTATTTTAGCAAATAATAGTGGTGATGCACTTTTCCAACTTATACTAGTGTTGAATTAACTGTATAATTCAGACTCAATGCAAATCTTGGACAAAACCACTTCCCTCCATTCCCTGATCTGTCACCAGAGGTTTAACTTTTATAATGATGAGTCTACTCATTAGGTTAAACATGAATATATAGCTTCAGTGGAATTTGTCATTGGTTTCATCCTTTTGGGCTGCTGAAGAGTATGAAATTGTGGAAGAAAATAGTGGAAGCTTCTAACATCACTAGTAATTTGTCTCTTGTTGGTTTTACTTGAGTCATAGTATACTGACCATTCTTTGTTTTGAGTATGTTTTTTTGTTGTTTGATTTTGGTTATTTTTAATAATTTCCACAATTTATCTCATCATCCCACATTTCCAATATCTCATGTTATTCAGAAGCTCCACATTCCAGATACCTATTTTAGCAGTGGCAAGAATGAGAATATGTATGCAATAAAAAAACCTTCTGTATATATTCAAGATACTGTTGACATTGTAATTTATAGTTGTGCAGTGCTTATAAATCCTTCATATTAGAAACCCTTCAGTCTAGGAACTGTATGAGTGCATCACAAAAACACCCTATCCTAATGAATTGAGTCAAAATAAATTTCAAGATACAATGTACAGATAATACAAACAGGTAGGAACTTGCAAAGAATGCATGACCAACATGATGAAAAGAACCATACCACATTAATAGATGAAAGAATTTTGTAGCATCGTGGAAGAATAAGTGTATATTTTCACATCTGAAGATAGATGTGAAAGAAGTTAACGAAGTAGCCTTAGCTAAGGGAGACATTATTTTCAGTATGATAACCATTTCAGACATCTTTTATCAAAACCAGTGAAAAGAATGCTGTAGCATTTGAGATGTGATCAGAGCAGATGAGCCAATTAGACATTTAAAGAAGAAAAACAGATTGAATCTTAGAGCTGCTATTGCAGGTTAGGGACAAAACATTTCTAACCCCTTCTCTGAAGCAGATGTAGCCTGGATGCCATGTGTGGAGATGCCAGAGTGGAAAAGAACACATGGAGGAGAAGGGAGGTATTGGTCACTATCTTCTGGAAAGGGCATAGCAAAGCTTGAAGAGAGATATGGGTTTCTGAACTACTAAAATAGAGTTGGTAGATTCATTCATGTTGTTGTTTACTTTTACAAATGAGCAAAGAGTTGGTTCAGGCTATGATAAATATTATTTTGAATGTTACAATATAATGCACAGTAAACTAATATCCCCTAAAGCAATGAATATAAATGCAGTTGTTGATATCATATTTCTGGAGGTTATGTTATTTTATTCGGCTCTAGAGAGGACTATCTCTGGGAAGTGCTGTTCTGATGTTGAATGTTACTGGCTCCTACTGGCAACCGTGATGTCTGAATCAAGAATAGTTCAGTTCAGAAAACCTGGAAAGCTGCCAGATCCAGCTGAACTCAGTGGATCAAATTCTGCTGTTTTTACACATGAGCAGCTGTGTTGACTTCATTAGGGTCTCATGTGTATAACAGAATACTTTCTTCTAATATGATTATATCGGAAAACTGGGATTCAGCTGTATCTAATTTATTATTGCATTAGGTATCAGTTTGCCCACATCGTACCTGTCAATAACAACTCAAAATAAAAAAAGTAATAATGTCTGGAAAGAAAATGACTTTAGTAGACAGCTGATGGCTTTGGAAAATGAAATAGATTAAACAGACAAAAAAAGTGAAAAACTGATAAAAATGTCAAAGCAAAGAGCTAGGGCCAGACAGTGAGGCTTAACATCTCTGCTGCCCTCTCGCTGATGGCCTGACTTAACAGCATGCTGAAGAATTTAAAATGCAGTAATTGCTGAAACAGGATCATTACAGACTGCGGGTGGGATTTTTCAAGCACAAGTTGAGCACTGTCCCCAGTCCTTGATGTCTTGGCTTTGACTTTTAGTAGGTGCACAGGTGGGCCAACCCTAATATTTCTGAAAAAACTCTCAGAAGCTGAAGCTGGGGTGCATATTTCCAGCCACAGAGACATGTTTTCCACCTTGTGTTGTGCTTCTGTAGTTGTCATGCAAGCTTACTCTAGACAGTAGTCTACGTAGATGGACTCTCATCTTGCATCATTAACAGGGCTGAGAACTCAACTTCAAGGAGTTCTTGCAAGAGCTGTTTTAAATTGATTATTGTGCTGTTCAGAGGCTCTAGTTACACAGCGCTCATTAGTGACAACTGAGGCACTGAATAAAGCAGACCTGTCAGACTTCCTGCCTTTGAAAAGACAGATAAATTAGTCTGGGCAGAGTGCCATGTTAGTCTGGTTATATTACTCACAGTACTTGAACTAGCTTAGAGAGAGCTAGCTTGGGTATCCCTTCACAAGAATATAGTGTGCTGTCCTAATGTCCCCCATGTAGACAAACAGTTAATAATGTTTTGAATTGGCTTCACTTGCCCCGCTTCAATTAAAGTATTCTGGTAATTCCAAATAATAGGCTAAAAGTGGCTTTCTTTTTGGTGGCTGTGCTCTGAGGGAGGGCAGTGATGACAACCTACTGCAGTGCAAATGATGGGTGGCCTTTAACCTTTCCAGCTGGCACCTCTATTACTCAGTCAGGTTCCTCCTGAGGTGCTCTCGTTTGTCTTCTGGCCCTGGGGACTAGAATGAGTGTAGTGCTGTCTCAGGGTAGCACAGGCCAAGGGTTGTGGACCCAGCCACTCGCAGCTAATGCAGAGCATGACATTGAGGGACGAGAGAAAAGGGCAGAGTTGTCTTGTTGCTCTCTCTTTCTGTGCCAGACTTCAGCTGGACCCAGAAAGGGGCCATCACACTTGAGTTGATGTAAAAGCTGTAGGCTGCATTTACTCATCTTTCCAATGACACTGTATCTCCAGCAATGTCATAAAAAAATAACAACAGGTTAGTCTTAGATTTCTAATTTGACCAGAAAGTATACGTATTCATTCATCCAGACAACTCTAAGATAATCAAATGAAAGATGTTCTGGAAATACAGTTTCTCAGAAATTGTTTTCCCTTCCTACCTGTACTTTATTATATATTTTTCTCCCCTTCTACATCAAGATACAATCAAAATATTTCACAGTTATTTCTTTCTATTTTTTACCCCTAAAATCTGAGTGAAAGAAGAATCAGGGAGAAGGACAAACTGTCTAGTAACTTCAGTATAGGCCAGTGGTTTGGATCAGCCCGAGTTTGCACCAAGGTAGATAAATAACTGCTGCTTCGTACAGTGGTACTTCCCCAGAAGGAGAGATTTGCCCCCTTCACAGAAGACCCGTCAGATAGGAGGTTGGCCTTGAAAGCTTAGGCTCAATCATGTATTAAGAGATATTGAGAATTGGTTTTCCATTTCTAAGAGAAATGCTTGTCCTGTGCACCTGTTTGGGCTGAGGGAGGTTTGGATCATGATGATCAGTTGGCATTTTCTGACAGTAGTTAGCATGTTAGGATATACCTCAGTGAAGCCATAGGTAGCACGACAGAGCGTCATCCAGCAACCTCTTACTCTTGACATACATGCATAAAGTTCACAGTACTGGAGAAATAAATGAAGAAGTATAGGTAAAGTTGAGATTAGACTTCTGTAGCTTCCTGGATCTCTGGTCAACTTGGCCCTTATCAAATAATGTTTAAGGTATAAATTTGATCTTAATGAAAATCAGTGAAATAAGTCTAGAGGCTTCTGGTAAACAGTGAAGTAACAGAATAAACCCAAGTTCTGTTATATTTAAGCATTCTGGTTGTTTAGGTTGGAGCTATAGCTAGGGAATTTTAGAAAACTAGGTAATTATCCCCAGGAGCCCTTGACCAAGTGACCATGGCTGCCCTGTGTGGATGGGGAGGAAGGGTGTTAGAGAATACCTGCAGGTTTACTGCAGCTTCTCACTACAATATTCACCCAGGAAGGAGACAGCATTTAACTCTCAGCTAAAGCGGACCTTTTTGTACTACTCCAAATGACTCAGTGGAGACTTCTGAGACTCTTACCAAATGCTGCTAAATAAAATTTTCCACTTCAGCAACTTATTCAACCAGAGGGAATTCTGCCTGCAGTACAATTGAAAGTATTCTCGCTCAGAAAATAGAAATCATTGATTACCCTGCATTTGTGATGGCATTGTTCTTCATCCTGCCCAATGGTCTGTGCTTTGAATAATCCTTCATGATTGCTACTGAATAAGTAAGTCACTGTTGTAAACGCATCAAGCCGGGAATGGATTATTATTATAACTGTTCTGTCAGTGCAGTTGGCATAAAGGCTGGGTAGAAAAAACTTAAGACTCCTATTAAAATGACACTATGTACACTGATCTAGAATTTGGGGGATTCACTAGTCAGCTTTTGAGGTACTCTTAATAAGAAACACTCTCCCATTTATGAATAACGTGTATAAAGAAAGAAAAAAAAAACTTAGTGGAGGAAAAAAATTCATCAGGGCAGCTTGTAAAAGCACTTGTCAATACATTTGTGCAAGAAAAAAGGTAACCCTCTGTTTCAGAATGAACTAATGAGTTATGTTTGTTCATCACACTCCAGTGCAAATATCTGATAATCAAATGTTCCCTCACCGCTGGGCTGATCTTTCCTCTCTTATGGAAAATCCTGTCCTGTTTCCGTTTCAGTGCACAGCATGATTCCAAAATGGAGGCGTCCCTCCAGTGCCTGGTCCTGCTCTGTTCCCTCATCCTGCTATAGGTATCTCAGATAGTAGGATCCATCATATTTTACTCTACTTACCTTCCATGCTGTGAAGTTGTCTGCAACAGCTCTTTCTGGGAAATATTCAGTCAATATCACCTCCAACAGTGAAGTTCAGCCATAGTTCTTTTGAGCTCCAGTCAGGGTCCAACACCATGTTGTGTTTTGCACTCCACAAACATCCCTTGAGAATTCCTTTCACCACAGAATGAGCATCCTTTCCCTGCCTGTCATTTGCTTAGTGACAGAAAGGATTTTAAGTTCATGCATGTTAAAATGGCTCCTAAAACATCATTGAGAAATTCTGATTAGAAAGCTTCAGTCAACAAAGGTTTTCCTGTTACTAAAATCCTTATTGCCACCAGAAGCTGAGTGACTCCTCATTTCTTTTTATCTGACACTGTGCAAAAATAGTTCATGCAGCTAAAGCAGCTATGACCATTCTTTGCTCTCTTCACCCCAGGAATGGGCAAATGACTTCTGACCTCCTCAGAGGCTTACATTATTATTTTTATATTACATTACAGTCCTACATAGATCTTCAGGTCACTAAAGCACTGGTAACAAAAGCATTATGCAAAAAATGGCAAAAATACAGCGCCTCACTCTGAAAAGCCTGGATCCCAGGACATGTGATATGCAGAGGGAAGGCAGAGAAGGCTGAAGTCAAATTCATTATACATCTTATTTATTTACTTCTTTAATTTACTTCTGCTCATTATAAATCCACAGAAAAAAGTGTTGAAATTCCTCATCTGTGCCTTAAAATATTAGACAGGGCCCAAGGATGCATCTGGAAGACGAGATTGCAGTGACAATGGCAGGCATGTTGCAGGCTGGAGGGACTGTGAGAGGGGTGAATGGCCAGGAGCTGTGTACCTGAGATGCTTGGAGGAGGGAGCTTGCATCAGGTGGAAGCCAGAGGGCAACAACCACCCTCCTGAAGCACAGGGCTCAAGGTGGAGCCAGCACTGCCAGCAGTCTGGGACACTGCAGGGTGGTGGGAGCCAAACCACAGTCCCCCCTCACTTGCTGCAGGCCTGCTATCTCCTGGCACCATGTCCAAAACAGCATCATCTTGAAGCCTGTGCTGGCGAGTTTTAGCCAAGACCAATTTCTTCAGCAGCTACAGAGGGTAGCTGGCAATTGCAGTTTTCCTCTGCATTCAGAACATTCCTGTCATAATTTACAGGGAATACTGCGTCAGCTGTGGTCTGGAAAAACTGAGCCAAAATATTCAGAGAAGAATTCAGATTTGAAGCGTTTATCCACAAGGAAGTCTCACAGCTCCTGTGACTAGCCTCTGTCCAATGTGTTTTTTTCAGTTTGTCTTCAAATAATGTGTTCTTACAGAAAGGATTTCAGCACAAAGTCAAAAGTCATCCAGATATCACAGCCTGATTCTCTTCTGACAGGAAGTTTTTTGCTAGGGAGGCAGACTTCAAAGACAGGTATATGGCAAAAATAATGCTAGCACTACAATTCAGTCTGAAACAGTCACATGTTCAACAATAGGTGCTTTAGCAAGTACATGAAATTACAGATGTACCTGTTAGGTTTGTACAGTAATTGGCAGAAGCTGCACTAAACAACATAGACCAAAACACAAAGAGATTTAATAGCCTTAATGCACAAGGATCCCATTTCATGCCATTTTCATGCTGGTGTTACATATTATGCTGCATGGTCTTGTATGTTATGCTGGATGCCATGCAGTGTGCATAAATGTTATATACCCTATAAGTTAAACTAATGGTTTGATGCAAGTGTGAAAAATGTTAGGCTAGTCAAAGACCTTGTATTTTTCAGTCTGTACTCTTCCAGCAATTCTCACAAATTCTTCATAGCAAATACTTTCCTTCTCAGAGGAGCTGCAGCTATCTCTAAGTGGCAAAAATTATAAGCGTTGTTGTAACTGAAGCATGGGATACACTGTCAATACAAGCTGTCCAAAACATAATGAGAGTATTTAAATATTTTATTATTGTTTCATATGTTCTATCAGAGACTGAACACTGGAATGAGTCTTAAGCGAGAGCAACTTACCAGATGAAGAACATAATGAATGTCTTTCATTAAAATGAATAATTAAACAGCGTAGTTAGTTGTATTATAATTCTTCAACCTCAATATAATCATGATGCTCCACTATTCTTTCCTCCAGTGTAATTCTAATCTGAAACCAAAGGGAATCCATCAGGCATGGAATCATCTCTTTGAAATGGAACTCTTTGGTCAGCTGGGACAGTTAATCCTGCCTCATTCTGTGGATACTGAATATATACATGAATCTATATGTATTATTGATATATTTTAATATAATTTAATATAACACAATAACATATATGTATTTTAATCCCAAATTCAGAGAAATCAGCAGTAAAATTCCTATTGCTTCAGTGAGGCTTGCTCTTATGCCCTTAAGCCATTTTAAAGGAATGCTGACTCTTTTGAGAGTTTACTATTACTATTAGCCTACCTTTTTTATCATAGACAAGATTTTGCATGAAAAATCAGCACAGCAGCTTAACCCACTCTTAAAAGTGGTGAGCCAAATTTATTGAGGAAAATATCACTAGGCTGCTCCAGCATGGATCTGCACCTTCATGTTCCTTCATGCGCCTACACAGTTTCACTAAAGAAAAAAAAGTTTTGGTGGACACTCACTGAGGTTGACCATGGAAGGCCATGCACATGCACATCATATTTAAAAGAAGATAGTGTTTCAGCTTCATTTTATTCAAATAAGAAAGTTTTTGGAAGTAGGTAGAGTACGATATTTCTGATTTGTAACTAATTAATTTTGAACAAATTCTATTCCACTTGATCCACATTCACTAGAAGCATGCTGCATATCATTGAAACTTCTCTTATATTTGCCTCTTTACATTTTCAAGATTTCAATGTAATTTAAAGGATTACAGTTTTGTTCTGGATTAGCACATAAACTTCATGTTTGGTGAACACAGTAGTAGATGGGGAGAGGAACACACAAGTGGAACATTTAAATTAACTGAAACCCATCTGAAAATATGTAAGACCAAAAAAAAAATCCCCCAAGTCTATCAGTTTAGGCCTTTCTTCTTGGAAAATTTTTATTGCCATGAAATCTCTGCAAGCACTAATCCTTAGTACTGAACATGGCATTTTATTTCATTTAATTGATTTTCTTTTTTGCAGCCAAATTAATATAAGATTGAAAATTATCTATTGTACATGTGTATGTACTTTAAGATTCCTTTTTAATATGCACACCAATTAGCTTATTATCAAATTCAGTCTACAAAATCACACTTTGAGATGCAATTCCAGCTATTTGCATAACAACTAATCACCTCAACCCATGTACTAAAAGAAGGGGCAAGATTATTAGCACATCTGTCTACATTTACAGCACTGACTGCCATGGTTATGCATCATTTGGTTTAGTTACTCATGACCGAAGAATAAAGCAGTGCTATTGCTGTAGCATAGCATCTGAGAAATCAGCAAAATCTAGGTCTCCCTAGATTATTTTCCATTATATTTTTTTCTTAACTAATGTTTTACCAACATTCTTCCTATGTTGACAAAAGTATTGCACTGAACAAGGCAGTGACATAAAACCACAGGCCCCTTGTCACAGTTTAACCCTAGCTAGCAACTAGGACAACACAGCCGCTTTATCACTCCCCTGAGTTCCAGTGGGGAAGATAAGAGGGAGGAAAAACTTGTTGATTGAGATAAAGACAGTTTAATAGGTAGAGCAAAAGCCGTGCATGCAAGTAAAGCAAACCAAGGAATTTATGGCGGATGCACAAATACAGGTTGGGCTGAGAATGGCTGGAAAGCAGCCCTGAGGAGAAGCTTGACATGGGCCAGCAGTGTGCACTGGCAGCCCAGAAAGCCAACCGCATCCTGGCCTGAATGAAAAGAAGTGTGGCCAGCAGGTCGCAGGAGGTGATTCTATCCCTCTGCTCTGCACTCGTGAGACCCCACCGGGAGTTCTGTGTCCAGAGTCTCTGTCTCTGGAGTCATCAATATAGAATGGACATGGAACTGTTGGAACAGGTCCAGTGGAGGGCCACAAAGATGATCAGAGGGATGGAGCACCTCTCCTATGAAAACCAGCTGAGTGAACTGGGCTTGTTCAGCCTGGAAAAGAGAAGGCTCTGTGAAGACCTTACAGCAGCCTTCCAGTATCTAAGGGGAGCCTACAGGAGAGCGGGAGAGGGACTCTCTGTCAGGAAGTGTAGTGACAGGAGAAGGGGTAATGGCTTTAAATTGGAAGAGGGGAGATTTCGATTGGATACTAGAAAGGAATTCTTTCCTGTGAGGGTGGTGAGGCACTGGAACAGGTTGCCCAGGGAAGTTGTGGATGCTCCATCTCTTGAAGTGCTGAAGGCCAGGCTTGATGGGGCTTTGAGCAACGTGGTCTCATGGGAGATGTCCCTGTCCATGGCAGGGGGGTTGGAACTTGCTGATCTTCAAGGTCCCTTCCAACTCTAACCATTCTATGATTCTATGTACAGTCATCTCCAGAAAAACAGGGCTCTGTCCCAAGTAACTTGGGAAGACAAATTCCATCACTCTAAATGTCTCCCCCTTCCTTCTATTTTTCACAGTTTTATATGCTTGGCATGACATCACATGGTATGGAATATCTCTTTGGTCAGCTGGGGTCGGCTGTCCTGGCTGTGTCCCCTCCCAGCTTCTTATGCACATTCATCCTACTCGCTGGCAGGGAAGCATGCAGAGTGGAAAAGGCCTTGCATGCTTAGCAACAGCCAAAACCACCAGTGTGCTACCACACTATTTGCATACCAAATCCAAACCAAAACACTATACCAGCTACCATAAAGAAAGTTAACTCTATCCCAACTGGAACCGCGACACACACACAGGGCAAGAGTAGTGCTTCATGAAGTCACCAATATAAAATATTTCTTGTCTTCCCCATAAATTGAATTATGTGCTCCTGCAAAGCTGAATTATGTGCTCCTGCAAAGCATTCAGAGCTTTTCATCTCCCTGTGGCTCCAGAGAAGGATGAAAATTTCTCAGCTCTTGGAAGGATTATGCTCATGTGGACCCTGCAGTTGGGATACTCCTCTGCTTCACTAGTATATTTAATTGCCCCCAGACATAGCTTTTACTCTCTGCCATGAATACAGTCCCTTAAATGCACTTGACAGTGAACGGTGTGAAAAGCCTTTTTGCTTCCATGCATTAGAAGTGACTGAGTGAGTAACACATGAGTGGAAAAATGAATTACCATGTGTGAACAGTGAGGAACTATATAGCAAAAAGCAAGAGCAAATTTTGGGGCAGACTAAAAGAGATGTGTGATGAAGATAAGTGATGTCAAGAGAAAAGAGAGAGGTGGACAGTTAAAGAACATAATAATGTTTAAAATGGTCAAGGGAAACTGAAGTATGTGACCAAAGGAGCTAACAGATGATAAAAAAAAAACATCTACAGCCAGCCAAGGGACAATAAACAGGCAGCTACAGAACTCTCCATAGTAAGGACACCTAGGCAGTTGCAGCAATCATAAAATTAACTTATGTTTGATTTATTAATTTGTATATATTATTCTGCTAGTAAAGTATTTGATTACATCCTTATCTTGCAAAGGCAAACATACTCCATTTATAGAAGATATTTCACGTCTAACTCTAACACTTCTGACAGCCTGAGAGCATCCTAAATAAATAAAATAGTTATTTATTTTTAGATATGATAATTACTCATCTGCTTGAGCAGATCAAGTTAGAAGTCACTGGATAGTAGAGACACAGTCTTGTTGGGTTTAGATTTAACAATGCAATTCTGATTCTTCCACCTGAATTCTTACAGGATATAATTTTAGACTTGAAACAATTGCTTTTACCTCTCCAGGTCCTTCAGCTCATGTCTCACTGAATAGTTCTTACTGTCTGGACATATTCACAATAAGTTTAATAAGCACTCTTTTCAAGTTTAGTAATAAAGTTGTATTTTCATATCAAATTATCTTATTCCATGGAATAATGAAGACTTTAAACTCATTATGTATCACACATCTTAATTTTTATTTACTGTTTCTACATCTTATTTTTATAGATATCTGGATCATTATATTGAGTCAAATCCTCAGCACATGTAAATTGCTATGGGTCTGAGGAAGATAGAGGTAAAGCTATTTCAGCCAGTTAAGGATCTGGCCTTTATTTCTGTGTTCTAACATCATTGACTTCACAAGTGTACACACACACAAACAAATGCTTCCTGTGCTTTCACAGTGCAAGCCTAATAGGCTTTTACACAACCATTCTCAAGAACTGTACACATGTAGCTGTGGCTGTTCTTTTTTCCCTTTTGATTTTGGATTTATCCAGAATCCAGCCCTGTCCCTGTTCCCATTTGAAATCTCGGGATTTTCTATCTTCAACATATTCTACAGCACTGGCAACAACAAAACATGAGGAAAAACTTAACAAACAAATAATAGTTAAAAAACACACCAAGAACTAGCATGTGAACAAAACCCAAACCACTAATTAGTTGAAATAAACTCTCTGTTTATTTTGACAGCCATAACCATTAGCATTTGGGGAGGAGGAGTTTAAGTTTCAACAAATGCTCTGAAAAGTGGGAAGACTGGGGGTTTATTTGAAGTACAGCAACAGGCCACCCATGTACTAAATGGCTATCGGAGTGATTTATTACAAACTGAGCTGCAAGGTACAAATAACTTTAGAGTGTTACAAGAAACAGAGATATCAGAGAAATGCTTAGCCTGGTGTCACAGGTACCTCCCTAGACCACCCTCAACAGCTTTTCCAAGCACACCCCCAAACTTACAGCAGGGCAGTGTCAGACAGTGACATCCCTCTTCATTGGGGTGCAAAGTCATGCACAGTCTGTTTTCATGCTGTGGTTAATGCCCTTTACAAACACACATATACACAGGCAACGTTCCCCGAGTTATGTGGTATACCTGGGCTAGCTAACATCAGAAAAGGTCTTCAAGGGCAACCCTACAATAAAGGTAGCATCACTTGTTTAATTCAAAAAGCTGTTCAAAGGGATAAAGGCAAAGGATTGCCTTCATGGGGTCTGAGAGACAGATCCATTAATTTAACTTTTGATGCTTGAAGCCAGAAGTGATGCAAGGGATCTGACACAAGGAGTATATTGTATTGCAACTATGACATGTTACCCCAAGTGACAAGGTAACAACCTCACACAGGTAGGGTTTCTAGAGAAGTACACTTACAGCATGCTCTGACCATTAAACTGAGATTTTGCAGGTTTCGTCATATGATGAATCTCACCGTGATTCTTTATGGCCCCATCAAATAGAGAAAGCAGGATCATGTTTCTGTTGTATCTGTATAACGCATTTTATACCAGCTTTATTAAGACTGCAGTACCATAGCTTCTCATATTTTTGCCTGCTGTTACCTAATAATACCAGTTTCAACAGCTCATAAATTCAAACTACTTCTAAACTTTTAGAAGATAAAAGTGGAGAAACAAGCACAAAGACTGGCACTTATTTTTTCCAAGTATTTGTTGCCTAGGTTTTCAGAAAACCCAGATAAAAGGGTTTCCTTAAAAATGCACTTCAGTATGCAATTCTGGACCATAGAGTCAGTCATGTACATTTTAAAACAGTCTGCTATATCACTGTGTGTACAAATCAGTGTAGGCTGCAGTCCCTTGGCAGGTTTCCAGCATAGCCCTTGATGCTGATTTTGGAAACCCGCTGTGTGTGTGTTTCAGAGCCCAGAAACTGGCTGTGGACACGGATCCACTCCCACCTACAGAGAGCCTCACAGTCACCTGCTGGGCTTTGTCTCTTGTTACTCCCCAAAATAAAACAAACGTCCTGCAGCATCCTACCAAGGAGCATCATTGCTAACGTGTAGATAGCACTTGCCTAATTACCTGTCACTGCTTCTACACAATTTGTTTTTTCTGCTCATAAGGGAGAAATACTTGTGACCATTTTGGTGACACAGGCGCTGGAGTGAGACCCTCTCTCCAGAGTCATTCATGATAGTTACTGAATAGACATCCAAAGGCAACGTCATTTGGCTATTTCTGACCCACAATAGATTGCTGCTTGCAACCCTTTTAATGCCATTATCCATCTCCTGAGCCATCTGGCCCCTGTTGCAAGATACCTGCAGATATATTAATAAACCAATCTAATAGAGCTGTACGTATTAAACATACAGCAGAAGCAGCTGCTTGGTGCTTGTTGTGAGCTTTCTATTTTTCCCTAATGTTTCAGCTACTGTAATTTAAAGTCATAAGCCATCTCCTTCAAGGAAAAGAACAGAATTTTTTTTTTCTCATTTAGCCACAAAACAAAATAAATTCATCTTTCATAAAAGAAGGCTGTCATTGAAAAGGAAGTTATAATCAGCATAAATGTCCTTTTTCTCCTTGGAATGGAAACTTTAGGTTGAACAGCATTGTCAGTTCATCTTATTATAATATACCCCCCTGACGGCTCTCATATTAATTGCACCAGATTGCTTGCAGTGTGCTCATTTGTTTGTTTTCTCTTAACTAAGAACAACTGGAATGACTTTCAGAAAAGTTTCCTTCCTTTCACATATCAGTAGGATTAGAGGGCAACAAAACGTATCTTAAAATACTTTAAATTGTAGAGTATGAATTTTAATGATCAAACTAGTGCTTTTTGGGATAGCAATTATCTATTTCTTAAAGTGGGACACATGTAAAAATGTAAAGGCATATAAACCAACAGAGAGAAAAATCTGGTTGTAGACAAATAAATAAAATAAAATAAAATAAAATAAAATAAAATAAAATAAAATAAAATAAAATAAAATAAAATAAAAAAAAAAATTCAATACATGTATCAAAATCTATTTTGATTTTTATATTTTTAGCTGTTTAGATGGTTGAGTTTATGCTCAAACAATTTCTGTATAAAAAATATGGAAAACTGACAGTTTCAAATACGTGACAACACATTTTAAATTGGGATTAACAAAAGACATTTAAGGGATTCATTTAAGCCAATTAAATAAATTCTTTTTAAGCACCTGATTGCATCAGCCTTTTCTGAAATTTGAGTCTTTATATGTTTAGATGAATTAATTGTCAAAAATTTCTATTCTAAGTGAGGTTATTATGTTAAAAATGAAAGTAAAGTTCATTCATAGATATTTTTTCTCTGTTTATCTTACTTGATAGTTATTGCATTGAGGGCTACTATCTAATAACTTGTTCTCTCTCCTGTATTTTATAACTCAAATAAACCACAGTTCCTGGACTAATAGATGTCACAGCACTTCAAAAACAAGGCTTTATTGTTTTTTTTTTCCACCACTGATATCCCTAATTCTTGCTTCCCATCTGTTTCCAAAACACTTTCTCATCAACCACTGCAAGCTGCTGGTAAGGGAATATGCCTATGAATCTACACCATCCTGCACAGCTATCTAGATTGGCCAGTCCAAGAATTCAACTAAATCCTCATGTGGAAGAGCTTTGCCAGTGAACAAGGTCCCCAGAGCTGCATAAGGTAGCTCAGGAATTGCCATTAAAACCCAAAATACTATCCTTAGGGTGCATCTGAAACATATCTGGGGAAAAAAAAAAATAAAGAAAAAAACAGCACACCCACATAAATCCTCACACTGTCCAAGTTAGGGTTTTTTGACTGAAAGGTTGTTTCAGTTTTTCTCACCTGGTAGCTACTGATCTAATTATGCCAGCATTCAAAACAGAATTTAAAGATTAAGAGAAAAGCAGAGACACAGGATCAAAAAGAAGTGAATTGCTAACACCAGCAATTAAAGTTTGACAAGCTCAAAACTGAGTAAGTTGTGATATTTTGGGGCTGGGGATTGGGGATAGGAAATAAGAAAGCTATCTGTGGCAAATATGAAAAAAAAGAAAAAAAATCTAAACAAACCCTAAAATGCTACCTGTGACAGGTAGCAAGTGTTTGAAGGTATTTAAAGCAAATAAAATTAAACCTCCCTTCCTAGCTGCACTTAAAGCTCACAGAACATGATCTTGTAGTTTTAAAGATGACTTGCAGAAGTCTCACTACTGGGTCTAGACATAGATACTAGTCAAAAAACCAACCCTACATAGATTGGTCCACTTCGCTTTTGACTAAAATCCAAAAAAGATCATAAGGAACTGGTAGATGAGTTGTGGAATAAATAGCAATAATTCTACATATGCAAGGATAACACTGCTTATCAAAGCCACTAGTGTTCAGGCTTTGAACGTTCAAAAAAGCTCATTTTCAAGGAGAAAGCAGCAGCTGCCCTGATAGCCTGAAGTGTATCAAAAATGTCCTTTTCTGCTCCCTATACTCAGTACCTCACCCTGAACTCCTTTTTCTCTTTTAAAAATGCCTTTAAGTTTTATGAATCAGACCTCTGTCCTCTAATCATCAGAAGTGACACACAGCAAAACACATGTAGGCTCAGCACAATCCCTTTTGACTTCAGTTGTATTGCAGGACAGGAAGCCCTGTTACCTACCCATTGCTCCATGTTCCTCTGAAAACATGCCCCAGCCCAATTTGTGAGTTTTCTGAAAACCTTTTTACTCCTTCCCCTTACCTGTGTGCATGCTGGTGTTCCCCAGAAAAATGTGCTCCATGTGATTCCTATTATTCATGTATATTCTGTCTTCTCCCTCTAGTGAGTTCAAATTGCTATAAGCCTCCCTCTTAACTGTTCAGATTTATGCCCAGCCAAGCCTCATCTCCATCTGTTTCAGTGATTGCACTTAAGAGAGTCAAGCTGGACGTGAGCTATAATCCCAGAGGTGGAAAACCAATGCTTTACACATGAAGTCTGTTGTTGTCTTTGTCCCAGCAAAGTGAATGAAAGGATACAAACCAGAATCACTTCTGAAACAGACAACAGTAAAAAGGCTTCACTACAGATAGGCAGAAGCCTATTCGGTGGGTGAATCACATTTTCGACACCTGCCAATAATGTACATGGCCATCTAGTGAAATGAGCTTACATTTTTCTCAAAGGAGAAAAGCACTTCAAACATGCTTCTGAAGTACAAGGATGAAGTGAAAAAGAAAAATCCGTTGTATAATTTTTATGCATATTAAAAAGACATGAGTGACATAAAGGAGTGCTTCTGTTCTCTGAGAGAGATACAGCATGTACATTAAAGCCAACAATACAGTTACTACGGACTTTATTTTCCTCCATATAAACCATTACAGACAGTCTCCACAGTACCAGGAAAAAATGAAGCACACTTCTTTCCTCCATCACTTATTATAAACACATTAGATTTAGACTCTATGTCTTCCAAACATTTAATAAATATTTTCTTCTGTACTGTGAGAAGAAGCTGTGGATGAGTATTGAGGGGAACAAACTGTATGCAGATGTTCCTCCCTTACTGCATGAAGCAAGCCCTCAAGTGCTCCTTGCTAATGAAATATGGATTTGTCAGCTACCAGTCAGCATGGAAAATCATGATTGCCTCAACTTTGTAGGGAGAAACTGTGAGTCTCCAAGAGGCGAAGCCATTTGTCTGGGTCATCAACTAACCAGGGACTGAGCCTATTGCACACGGGACTCTCCACCACAGCTGCCCCAGTCAAGAAGTATTATTGAGAAAGTGAAAAGAGGCCAGAAAGCCACTAGATTGGACAAAGAAATCAATCCCATCTCAGCTCTCACAACTTGAGAATTATTGGTGGGTTTGCGTTTTGGGTTTGTTTCGGTTTGGTTTTTGTGTTTGGTTTGGGTTTGTGTTTTTTTACATGAAAGTATGACTTACTTGCACTGGAACTCATTAAAAGTAATTGAGTTAAGTCAATTTGTTATACAAATAATACTTAAGTAACAGTGTCCTAAAAATGAAAATGCATCCTGTCACTCCAGTGCAACTTCAGAAACTGGCCTGAAGTCATTTATTCCACTCCAGTTGTGCTGCTAGAGGTGTCCGCAAACACTTTGCATAGCAACGTACAATTACCTTTGTGTTCTTAATAATGCACGGGACATGAACTGACAGACCATTTGTGGTGCTTGCAAGGTCATGCTAGTTAATTAAAAACATTCTGTGCTGGGATGGGGCACATTAAGCAAGGGGCTTCTTAATGTGACACATTCCAGTAGTATTTGATAGTTGATTAAAGTGGATATCATCAGTATTCCCTGGATCAATCTTCCTTTCTTGTGGACATTGCATTTTATACGTACATTACTGCGAAGTGTTTCAAGGATGATAAGCAGCGTAATTAAGCATCATATTATAAGTGAAATACAATTTGCATTTCTCTTAAGAAAAGTACTGCTATCAATTTAGTCATTGATTCAAATTTTCTAAAAACTGTAAATGTTTATTGAAATAATGTTCCCTGTGATTTTTTTGCTCAACTACCTCAGACCACTTTAACATGGAAGGCAAAGATCTCTCTCTTTCTAGTTAAGAAATCCCTGGGAAACTAGCAACTTCCCCATGATGATGCTCTTCCAAGATGAGGGAAATGTTGAAATGAAAGGCAGTGGCTTAGCTTGAAGATCATGAACTAATTATATATTTCTTTTTCTTTCTGGGATCCTGACACAGCTTAGAAAGTCATCGTTGAAAGTCATGGCCAAACCCAGTTTTACAAGTAACTCAGAGACACTAGAGTGCAGTTTTGAACTTGCTAGAAACAAGTATCAGTTTAGAAATCTTGATTGTTATTAAGGGATAGTCTCCCACAGAACCATATGTTACACAGTACTTATTTTTCTGCTGTTAAGGAACACTTAAGGTTTTTTAACCCCTTTCTCTCCATTCCAGTATGAAAAGTTGAACACTGCAGACCAGAAGCACAGATGCAAGCCCCTTTCACATGCTCACAAGTTAGGCCCGGGCTTTCTAAATCAGTTCCATTGGCAAGAGGAGTCTGGCTTTGAGTCACAGTCTGAATATGACAAAACTCTTTCAAGAAACATTATTGCCTCTGACCCTGAAGCCTGGGGTCAGAGGCAATACACTAATCTTCACTGGATTCATGCCATATGAAATCCAAGACCACAAAAACCAGTGCAGCATATTCTGAATAATCTTTTACCTTAGTTTAAATGCTTGCCTCTTAATTTTCATCATTCTCCTTCACAAGATTATAATGTAAACAGTAGTGAAATTCCATCCTGCCATTCGATCTGCTGAATCTCTGTCCTATGAGTAATTTTTTTTTTAAAACAGCATTTTATTGGGTTTTTTGAAAGAGGCACAAATAGCACCACTGTAGGGCAGCCCATTTGAATTGACATGATGACAGAACAATTAAGTTAACCTCACTCTTCAGTCATAATCCAGATAACACTGATGAGAAAAAAATCTAGTAACATTTAAAATTGATTTAAAAAGACACTTCCCAGTTCAAACACTTCTGAAACTGCAAGGAAAAAGATGCATTGGTTCTAGGCATTCCACCTCATGCTCAGCACTAAGGATATATTCCCCACCAGCAGTGCCACACAACTCAAAAACCTAAACGAAGAGGCTAATAGACAATGTTTTTCTTTGTTAACACTTTCAGATGCATGGCTGAAAAGTACATTAAGTATGAGCAGTACATTTTCTTTATCATTGAGCAGATACAGACTGATATACGTGCCTTAGCTCACTTAGGCTGTTATGCCATAATTCATCAGTTATCTGCCTCTGAAGCAGCAATTACCATTCAAGTTCCAAAATGTTCTTGGACTGAAAGTCAGTCACAGTTAGCATTGCAGCTAAAGAGGTACCTGCAAGTTTTTTTGTCATTGTGTTTCAGGACATGAAAGATCACCTAACTATTATGGAAAAAATAAATCCAGAAATAGATACAGTTATCTTGGTTTTGTTTTGTTTCTGTATGACCATGTGATAAGTTATCAGTGAACATGTCAGTAGATGCTTCTTTCCCACATCAGTCTCTTTGGAAATGAAACAAGTGAGAAGGACAGATGATCACGTGTGTATGTACGTCTGCATGGTTGTTTGAGGAAAGCACGGCTGAGGGAGGCGGTAATGTGAAAGGACATGGCTTGTCTCCTATTCTTTTATTTGAGCCTTGTTCATCCAATGGATCAGTGGTCCACAGCAAGCAGCCACAGCCGGTGCTGCCTGGCAGCACGCACTCTGCAGGCGCTGGCTCAGCAGGGCTTCTGTGCTGCTTGACTTTGTCTAGTCACTCACTCTACGGGTTTAACACCTACTGTCACTCATTCCTCCTTCTCTTATTTAAATAAGTGTTTTTACTACAGATATAAGCATAACTGTAAATACATATTCTCTCACATGTGCATATTGACATGGGGAAGAAAACTAGCAGGACTGAACTCATCCTTGGTGGAAATCTGTTTACTTCAAAGCATTTATTGCCACTGACGCATGCAAGTAAAAGGATCAAGCCTATCCATCTTTGGCAAGTTCATTCAGATTAATAGAAAACTCTCATAGTTTATAAAAGGAGATCTTCCCTAATTCTTCTACAACTTATCATTGTCTGATCAAAAACAGTGGCAAAAAGAGAGAAAAAACCCCAATCTTTGGGAGGGGGTCTGGAGAATATAAATCCACAATCTATTTTCACTTTGAAAGGGAATTTGCTAAACTAACGAGAAGCATCTGCCTTTCAACGCTACTTACACTTCAGATTTGGTAGTCACAGAAAGCATAAATGCAAAGCGCAGCTTGTCCCTGAGATCTGTGAGTGCTTGGGACAGCAAGAGAGTGAGAGAGATGAATGCTTGTAACAAAAAAAAACCCAACTTATTCTCTTGGTCAACAGAAGATAAAATGCAAGAGAACAGGTGAAACTGTACTTGGGGAAAGGGTAAAAGAAATGATGCTTACTTATTTAAAAGCATCTTACACCCACATAATAAACAAGAAGGTCAGCATTCACAGCTACTGCACAGAAGTGAGTGACTGCACAAGATACACTGCAATGGAAAAATCAGTCCAAGCAGCAGGGGATGATTTAACTGTTGTTGGAACCGGTACAACAGATTGAGGGGAGGAAGCCACATCCCTGGTCTTCCAGCTGTTCAGGCCATCCCCAGCACAAGGCTGGCAGCCATGGCAGGTGCTCAAAGATGCAGATCTGCTTCAGTACCTACACTACACTGTTGCAAAGACATGCAGCTACAGGGGTGCAAGTTTGCCTTAATTCGGTTGGTGGTTTTGGGTTTTCTTTCCCTTTATTTGCATTCAGGCAACTAAATTAAATAAGCTAAACCTGTGGATAGGCTTCAACTGATGAGTTCCTGTAAAGCCCCAAACAATCTCACCAGCCTAACCTTGTTTAGTCTACACAGGTAAGTATGTTTGTTGGAAGAGACAAATACTAAAATATGCCTGTTCTATCCTTTTATTTTCCTGGATATTTTGAGTCATGCCCACCACACTTCCTTCAACCTTTGGTCTTTCTACCCCAGGAGCTCCTGTAAATACAATTTTACCCTTACAAGGCTTTATTGCTGCAGCTAGTAGCATAAACTTCTGTTTATCCTAAATCCCAATCCCAATGTTGTAGAAGAATCTACTAAGCCTTGTGGCAGAACATGTAATTTTCTAAGAAATAGTGATATGTAGGATTGTTGCAGTATCATGTTTTCTTAACCACTGGTGACACACAGGACTTGGTCACAATGGTAACCACCCTTCCACCCTGCTCGATATCAATGTCTCCTGAGGCATCCAAGCTGGAAGAGGCAGAGAGGGAGATGCAGAGACCTTTGTGGCAATTTGCCTAACCCAAGCTCCCAGTTACTTTGTGGAGGCAACCTCCTTACCCCTCTTTCCCAGCTATTAAGGGACCAGAGGCCAAAAAGACATTAGCACACCAGTTTGGTGTTTAATGGCAAGAAAGATGAAAGTCAGCCATATAAAAGTTTTTAAAGTTCAAATTAGTTTTTCATTTCATTTAACCGATTTAATCTTAGCTTTTGCTATAGATCTTGTTTCTCCTGTTTTTCAATACAAAACTTCAACTTTATAATCATCAAGACTGAGCTGAAAAGTGGACAATGGACAGTAGATAAAATTGAGCCCAGATAAGAGAAAGATCTCACTGCTGGGCATAAGAAAATATTTCAAAGAATTTGCATTCAAGGTGCCTGTTCACAGACAGTGAATACCAACCACTTATTAATTCAGTTTGTGCCTATTTAGATTCCTGAAGCTAAATTCTCACATGGCAACCTTTGTGAATTATGATTTTTTATCTCTAGTTGGCAAGGGACTCCTATCTGATGAATAATAACATGGCTTCAGTTATTCATTCCTTGATCATCGCTCAGCTGGACTACAACCATACAATATATCCTCAGCAACACAAACTACTTCAAGCACATCAGGCTTTTCTTCTGCTTATGGCAGGCTATAAAATTGTGAAATGTTATCTCTTGATCTTTATCTACAATCAATATATAATAATATTACATACATATATTCCCTACGTAGTGTTTAAAAAAAAGCACCCTTTAAGGCTTCCTTTAAGTCACTCCACTGCCCATGCTTTTCCTTGGAGATATCCCTGTAACAAAGTGTTTTAGCCATGTTTCTTTATACTGTTTCTTCATAATTTTCAAAAAAGAACTCCAAGTTTCCTCTTTGCATTCTACAGCACCAGACTGATGAAAGCTCAAGGAATTAAAAAATGAACAGCACTTAAAGGCTTGTACCTGCAACCTGTAGGCTGAGGCACGAATCAGAAAGGCCCTTTTATATATATATATTTTTATTTATTTATATAAAACATACAAGGCCTGGGTGCTTTATTCCCTCAGATAATATATGCTGATGCATTTACTCATCTACATGTCTCTGCTTTGCAAGGGTGAGAAGACAAGGAGAAGCAGGAGTTCAGTGGAGTCTTTCTTTTTGTGGAGACCTGGCAGTATTACTGTCACTGTGCAGCCACTGCAAATACATCACTTGTGATGAGCCAAGGGAACAATTTTCATGGTTTTGCACCAAGAAGGTCTCAGCATGGCATTGAATTCAGAATATATTCATGAGTTTTCAAAAAGGTCCATCAGCAATCGCTGGTGATAATTTCCAAGTAAGACATTTTCAATAAGCTGCAGGAGAATTCACTCTGGCTGTGCAGACCTATCCAGTGCAGACCTATCCATCAGCCCTCCTCCTCCACTCCCACAAACGAAAAATTCACTTTCATTTTCTTCCTTTGCAAAGGATGAGAGGAAACAGCAGACGTGTTAACCTTGGAATTTCCCACAAAATAGTAGTAAAATTACACCAACATATTGCAATTTTTTGGACTCCTTGGAAAAGCTGCACAGATGTAGAGAATTCAGGGCTGTGCCAGAGACACAGACCTCAGTCACACCCTGGGAGCTCAGGTGTTGCATGTCAGCAACAGTGACTGGAAAGGGTTTGCCTGCACATTGCACAGTAAGCTTTCCTTCCTGGTGTTGCAGAAGCAAGCATGACAGCCAATGCAACAACAAAAGATGACAGCAGGTAGCAGGAGATAAAGACAGTCAACCCACTTCCAGCAAATTCTGACCCCAAAATCACTCTCACCAACATATTGAATGGCTCAGGTGAGAGGTGATAAGATAAAGCTACTATTTTGTGCCCCACCTAAAATCTATTTGAAGGCCTGTAAGCAAATTTTTAAAAAGCCCAAACCATTTTGCCTTTAAGAGGACCACTTGCCATATTTGACAATATGTTAATTTAAAGCAAAATAAAGCAAAGGAAAGTGAAAAGGTGAAATGAAAAGGTGAAAATATCTTACTACTGAAATGGTAGTCCATTATGCCTCCCAGTCAGATTGTTGTTTTTTTCCTTTTTAAAAAAAAACAACTTGTATCTTTTGAAAACAACATGCAGTTTGACTGGATCATGTATCAACACTGAAAATCGTAAGAGTCTCTTTTGATTATTTTATGAGAAATGAGTCTAAATTCATTGGAGGAAATAATATGGCATGTTGTAAAATTGGTTTACAGATTAAATCTATTTGGGTCCTTACAGACTTTTGAGTTATAAAATATATTGGATGAACCACAGCCTGTGATCTGAGGAGAGTTGCTTGCCACTGGTAAAGTATTGCAGAAGTAAATCAATTGTGAGCTGACTTATATTCTTTTTTCTCATATAACTTTCATAACTATTAGGAAAGCATACAAACTGACCTTTAAAGTAATCCATTCTTTTTTTCCAAACTTAAAAAGTAATTTTAGTTTAAAAAAAACATGAAGAAAAAAGGAAAATAAGTTTTAAAATCCAAAGGCTGTTGTGAAAAGGGACTGCTGTTCTCCAACCGCCTCTATTATGCACTAGACAAAGGAATACAGGTTTCTCTGTGGTACTTATATTGATTTTGCAAATAGAAAAACATAAAAACATGCTTCAAGCACAGAAAATCTAGGTGGAAAAAAGGATTAAATAAAACCACAACATCTAGTATTCTAGCTGTACGTGTACTTTAAATTCAAAGTCACCAATAAGAATTTACAAGTTAAAAAAATGCTAAGAAATTAATTAAGAAGTTACAAACAGTGAAACCTCTGCTGTACTGGATAGTGAGGGACTGATAGAGAACCCATTGCTTAGTGATGCTACTTTACTACTAATTAGTGCAATATTTAACATACAGGACCCTCGAGTCCCATGTTCCTCTCCCCCTTCCTATTTTTCCCCTCTCCTTACTGCAAAGATACAATACACAAACAGGCAATCACCCAAATGGCACTGGTCATAAAATGAAATTACATACATATAGAGAATTGTTAATTAGTTCTATAACTAAAGTCCATCTGTATACTTGCATAGCTACCTGGAGCATGATGATATAGCTAAGCAGGAGGAAGGAGATATTGGAGGTAGATTTCACTATCAGGGAATTCTCCAATTGGTTTATGTTGTCAAATATTGTGTATAGCTATATATGGCCATGGATCTGTTTCTGAGGAGGTAGAGTCATCTCATTGAGGAGGCAGAGGAGCAGATCAAACAGAGTGGGGATATCCAGCATTTCAAAGCCTGAGGAAAACAAGGTCAAAATGATCCAGCCTGTGATTTGTTCACCTTTTTTTTTAATACCTTCTCCTTACAAATTTAATATTCCATTAAAAAACCCTAGTGACTATGAAGTCAGATGCCAATGAAGAAAGGAGCAACCTCTAAAGCAAAGAGCCCTGTTCCTGCTGAGAGTCTCACACATACCAAGGTCAAGATGTGGAGCACCAGCACAAGTCCAGCACAGAGTAATGCTAAATCCACTCCTCACAAAGGGGCTGTAGAAGAATCTCTTCTATGTGCTAGAAACTCTATCAGTCATAAGAAGGAAGTGTCCAGTGGGAAGTTTTTGACTTTTAAAGAAAGATCATGAAACATATTATGGACTATATGCAATACATGGACTACATTATATAACAGGAATTAGGTAACTATTACTGATGTTACTACAGTCTTATTTACCTAAACTTCAGAAATCTCATCTCACATTTTACAACACCTACTTTTAAACCAGTCCTTGCAGTGCTTAAAAAAAGCAAGTAATGCTTGCTGGGAATATCCTGTTTTTTTTGTATTTGTTGTTGTTGTTGTTGTGGTGGTGGTAGTGGTGGGGTTTTGTTGGTTTTTTTTTGTTTGTTTGGGTTTTTGTTTTGTTTTGTTTTGTTTTGTTTTTCCCCAAATGCATCTTTGTGTCTGAGAATTAACAATTCCTAAACTATCAAGTCATGGCAATGTCTTTTTATACCTACACACACACTTATAAACGTGTATATAAAGGTTTGTGAGCAAGACTGTCAGACAGGAATAGTGAAAATCAATATAAATGACACAGATATAATAGCTGCCCATATAATAGCCCACAGTGCATAGTCTGAAGGCTGATACCTCCTGTAATACACAGAGCATGGCTAAAACAGCTCCCCAGAGTAGTCCAACCTCCATCAAGTACATTCCACAGAAACCACTGCTGGGAAAGGGTTTTTCAAAATATAACAATGTTTTTGCATTGGAAAATTCATTAGTATCTTAAATTAGATGCTGGATGTAATCAGACCCTCCTCCTTCCCCTTGCTAGGTGCTCTTTAATGTCTCAGCACCCCCCTTAAGTTATACACCCTATAGGAAACTCAGGACACTCAGTACCATCAAAGGCTACACTCATACTGGCTTCACAGAGACTGTGCCACTCTGCTGAAGCTGAAAACTTGGAGGTAGACCCTTCCCCTTCAAGCTCCCACCAAGAAACACTCTCTCCTGCTTTCTCCCCATGCCTTCTGCCAAACATACCTCTAGTCCTCAGAAGAGGAACCTGCTTCCANAAAAAAAAAAAAAGAATAAAGAAAAAGATCTAGTTTTTTTAGAAATGTTTGCAGAATGTTACATCAGGAGACTAGAGGTATGATAAATGTTGAGCCAGCGCATAAAGCATGAATGCTCCCTGTGTATGCTTTGTTGACTTGCTAATAAACATAACAGAGAAGTCAAATGTCAATTATGGAGACAAGTCCAAATTTGGGTTTTTAAAGTTTTCAGAGAAATGAAACTTACAGACATTGTGCCAATATCAGCTGTTGAGTTTTCACAGAATAAGGAAGCCAGAAAACATGTGTGGTTCATGTAAGGTACCTGCAGTTTTTGTGAGGCCATTTTTCCTTTTTTCCTTGCAGACTATTCTATATCTCTGTGAGCAGTGGTCGAGCCAAAAACAGGGACTACAGAATTGCTCCCTTTACAGAATTTCCTTTTTTAATTATTCAGTCCATGCTGCATAAGCAAAAACTAATCGGGTGCACTATGAGAACAGCACAGTTAACCTTGGAAAAAATTTTAGTCTATAGCCACCGACATCTGCTGCACTCTTCAGCCTCAGATTACAGTTTTGCTAAAATAATTCTTCTGTAATTGTTCAAATAATGCATGCCAGTGCCAAGAGCAAGACTGCTGATGTATTACAGTAACAGACCACTGCCCCTTTCAGCCAGTCAATCTGGATTCTTATCCATTAAAAAGTTTCCATGGAAATAAAAGGTAATGATGCCACTACCATATTAGAGATTTTTAATTATTTCCAACACTTAGCCATCCTTAGCAATGCTCAGATTTTTTTGAATATTTGACTCTACTCCATTTATGGATGTCACAGCAAGTCTTTTGGGACCCAGTCTTGCAGAAGGCTAGTGAGGATGAGGAACTTGTCACTCAAGTCTCTGAGACTCTAAGACTGTGTGCTGGTGGTGCTTTCAATTTAGGTTTATCAACCTGTTATAGCCCAGACAGGTGGGATCAAAGGTTACAGAAGAATGATGGCAGGATGATCAATAGCACTGAGATGACACTAACAAGAATATCTTCTGCAAGTATGCAGTAGATCTTTTATTCCTACAAGTCCTCAGATATAAAGAAGAGGTAATTAATACCCACATTAACTAGCAAGTGTTGGCAACACACAGAGAAGCAAAGGGGCATCTTGTAAGCAAAAAAACATTTACTGAGCATAATAAACTATAATGCCAGAGATGTGGTCAGGATTTCTTGGCTACTCTGCTCAGACCACACAGGGAGGCTTTTTAAAGTTTTGATCTCATTGGAGCACTACTTTTTCCTCCAGTGTTGTGATGAAAAACCTCCTTTGGCTGTACTGGCTGTGAAGCTTGATTTGAAGTCTGCCATGGATCTGAAGTCACACAAAGGAAGCAGTATCGAGCTTTCAACTCTTACGGTCAGTGGGAGGGAATCAAATAGCCTGGTCTTGCAGCAAAAGAGAGCTGTTAAGTTGCAGGTTGAAACCTAC
The DNA here is from genome assembly GCA_013400555.1 of Jacana jacana. Classification (NCBI taxonomy): domain Eukaryota; kingdom Metazoa; phylum Chordata; class Aves; order Charadriiformes; family Jacanidae; genus Jacana; species Jacana jacana. The sequence goes on along the minus strand of VZTM01005712.1, from coordinate 136,678 downwards.
AGGTTGAAGGTTTTAAACTCTTCTGAATAATACCTTCTTGTCGTGCCAGAAAAAGGCATTGTTGAATTTGTAGGTTCTGTGTATGCTCTGTGAAGAAAAGGCACATCAGTTTGTTTTAGAAATGTGAAATAGATTTCTGAAGACAGGGAGGAAAAAATATGTCTTCCTTCATGAAAGCAAGATACTTTACAAACTGTCCTCTGAACATCAGCAACTCTTATGCATTAACAAGTCCAAAATATTAGAAGACAATTCTGAACTCATATTAAATTCCTAAGTATGTGACCAGATTTAGAAGATATTTAACCATTTTATTAACGTATCTGACTTTAAAAAATTGCGCAGAAGTTCTAGGTGGCAGCAGCTTGCACAGCAAAGGAAGTAGGTTTTGCATTCAAATAATGCATACATGGTTCTGATTTTAAATATTGTTTTGACCAATAGAACAATTTATCACTAAAAACTTTACTGAAGTGAATTCACAGCTGACTTCTTGTCAGACACTAAAAAGTCTGTACTGCACTCATTTAATGTTTTTTAAACAGAGGCCCATGAAAAAAACAAAAAAGGAGAATGTGTGCTTGCCCTTCCCAGACCATTTTCATTAGGTTGTATATGTTTTTTGAACAACAGTTTAGAAAAATATACGTACATACATACATGGTCAACTAAGAACCTTGGAATCACGGAATTGCCAGAGTTGGAAGGGATCTCTAAAGATCCTCTAGTCCAACACCCCTGCTAAAGCAGGATTGCCTAGAGCACATTACTCAGGACTGCCTCCAGGTAGGTCTTGAAAAATCTGGGAAAGGGACTCTACAACCTCCTGTGGCAGCCTGTTTTGGTGCTCTGTAACCCTCACTGTAAAAAAAGATTTTTCTCATATTTGATTGAAACTTCCTGTGTTCCAGTTTGTGCCCATTGCCTCTCATCCTGTCACTTAGAAGAACGCTGAATGACAGACAGCCTCCTCTACAGAATGTACCTTCCACCTCAGTATTTCATACATGTGCAAGGGAGAGGCAAAAGGAGGACAGAACTGATCCTAAAAATAGAATAGCTGTACTGTAAAAGAACTTATGTGACTTTCAGGAAACTTTTGAGAGATTTAAAATTAGCTCCTTCTCTGTAACTCATGAATTCTAAAAAACTCTCAAGAAGAACGTAAGACCCCAGCAGCCTACCAGCTTAGCAGCTTTCACTTTCACAACATTTTCCATTTCTATATACCCTGTCAATCCTGGCTTTACACTTGGCAGGAATCAGACACTCAGGGACAGTTGTCTTCTATATACTTAGGTGAATGAATAAGATGCCATTTACTGAGCACATGCACAAGGATTGTTTCTTAGAAGGAAGGTGTCCAAATATTACAGTCCATCACCCAGCTGAGGTGTTCAGACATTGACTCCCCATGATATGTAGATTGTAATTTATAAATAATCTCTGTCTCATTTACGTAGCTAAGTATCACTTAATTTACATCTTGAATATCTTCCCAGTGGAAATGCATTAGTAGGTCTCAAAGCATAGCCCAGCCTTCTGCTAGCAAACTGTTTTCAGGTCTCTTCAACTGCAACTAAAGCCACTTACCCTTAACTATGTATCACATCTGGCCTGAGCTTTAAATGCTTCTCGATCTGCATTTCACAATCAAGCAGTCCAGCAGCACTAAGCAGTGACTTGATTAGTCTGGAATTGTGACAGTTTCTGAAAAATTAGATAATCTTGAGTGACATCCTACTCTCACAGCCATGTCAGTGCTACAACAGTTAACAATATAAAAGCTGTATGGAAAATGCTGTGGGTGGATCCCCTGAAATTGGGATCTCTCCCTCAACTCCATAAAAAATAACAAATATAAATCCCATAGCAATGGGATTCCCTTGAAATGTTTACAAGTATTCAGAACAGCTAGATCACCTATTATACAAAATTTGAACTGTATGTATTTCTATATTGCCTTTGATAAAGAGCAGTTTAAGATGACAGCAACAGTATAGTGAATAATTACATCCAGTGTGTGTGTGATCAAGACAACACAAACTAAAGAACAAAACGAATGTGAAAATTTCAAATTGATTGACTGGTTAGAAACTCATTTCTACCTGGAATTCCTTCTGACAGCTCCTGCATCATACAACAGCCATGACCCAGAAATGCATATTAAGAGGCAACTATCTGGGACTGAGCAGTACTCACAGGATGAAAAGGAAAATTTTACCAGCCATTGCCACCCATCACAAACATGCTCTTTTTATCAGAAGCAGCTGGGCACCGGAGAAGAGCTCATTGACTCATTTCAAGATTGCAAGGCAAACGCTGAACACCACAAGGCAAATACCGGTCACCAAATGGGAAACAAACTCACTGTTGGGAAGATAAGGGTGGAGAACAACACATCAGGTCACTTCTCTGCCATCAGTACCAGCATCACGAGGAATATGCAACAAGGATGCCAAGAAATAAAACAGAGGAAAAACAGCTTGAAAAACAAGTGTAGGCAAACAGTAGGTCACAGGAGGTGATTCTATCCCTCTGCTCTGCACTCGTGAGACCCCACCGGGAGTTCTGTGTCCAGCTCTGGAGTCCTCAGCATAGAAAGGACACGGACCTGTTGGAACAGGTCCAGTGGAGGGCCACAAAGATGATCAGAGGGATGGAGCACCTCTCCTATGAAGACCAGCTGAAGGAACTGGGCTTGTTCAGCCTGGAAAAGAGAAGGCTCTGGGGAGACCTTACGGCAGCCTTCTAGTATCTAAAGGGAGCCTACAGGAGAGCTGGAGAAGGACTATTTGTCAGGAAGTGTAGTGACAGGACAAGGGGTAATGGCTTTAAATTGGAAGAGGGGAGATTTCGATTGGACACTAGAAAGGAATTCTTTCCTGTGAGGGTGGTGAGGCACTGAAACAGGTTGCCCAAGGAAGTTGTGGATTCCCCATCTCTGGAAGTGTTGAAGGCCAGGCTGGATGGGGCTTTGAGCAACGTGGTCTCATGGGAGATGTCCCTGCCCATGTCAGGGGTGTTAGAACTTGCTGATCTTCAAGGCCCCTTCCAACTCTAACTATTCTATGATTCTATTTGGATACCTATCCTTGCTCTTCACACATCAGGTGTGCGAAGCTGTGTGTGATAATGAAAGCAGCCTGCACTGATAGAGTCCACTAGCTGAACCTGAAGGCTAAGGTTATGTGTCCTCTGAGTAGCGTCCTTGACTGAGAAATCACTTCTGGAAATCTTAGTCCACGTGCATATTTGTGGATCAGGAAGCATGTATTGCTGTTTATTGCTCCTAACAAAATAATCTCGTTCATCCTTAAATGATATATGGTGTGCCACTTAAGATGGTGGTCATCTTCCATTTGGAAAAGAAAGAGATCACTTTACAAATGACCACCCCTGCTAAATCTTCATCTTCTCTCCAGATTCAGCCTATTGGCAATAATTATTAATTCTTCCTACTTTGTCTTCCTCTGCATCACTAGGACATACCATCTCATTGCCAGAAAGCATGAATAGAGAAATGTCTAAAGGAGCATTAAAATCACTGCTTTAAAACATATACAACACTGATTCACATTAAGAGGGCACATCAAGAAGATCCACTTCGGGCACTTAAAATCATAAATGAGCAGGAAAGTTATACAGAAACAGTTAATATTAGATTAAGTGGCAGCAAGATTAGGAAACTTTCTCTGGAAAAGCTTTGAAACTAATATTAATCAAAGATATTACAAAGGAAAGGCAGATTTGGGAAATTATGGTTCTTGCCAAAAAGGGCTAAAGGAAGGATCAAGCGATCAACTACATGCAGCTGTATATCTAAATGGGTCATTATGAACTTTCTGAATTTTTTAAAAAGTAACATTTTCACAGAATATTACATACCATATGGATGAAGCTCCTGAAGCTTCTTTACATTACGTATACAGTTTCATACTTCCTATTTTTTAAAAAGAAATAGAAACTAAAGTTTCCAAAAGTAGCCTAACAAGTAAAGTCTTTATTTACAGCTTGCAATGACATGAGAGGGAGCAACAGAATTTAGGCTCTGACAATGTTGGAAACCAGTAGTGTGGAAAACAACCCCAGAAAGTTCAGTGTCTTCAGCTTTTTCCTCTGAGACCTGCAAAGAGCTCTGTAGGTGATAGGAGACAGGATATTAAATTAACATCTCACATGTAAAATAAGAACAGCAACTCCAGGCAACCTATGGGCGTTAGATTAATCACTGACTATTTGCACTCCGTGTTGAAGATGCAAGACAACTGTATAAGCACTAAGTATTACTACAAACAGGAACTTTCAAACCTTGGTAAGTTCTGTTTACATAGTTGAAATGACTTTATATTTCTGCTAGAGAGCTCTCTGGTACTTTTGCTGATGTTTGCCACCATCTAACTGAAATGAAAGCATAACTATCTTAAAGGCAATAACATGTTATTTTGCAAACTCTTGACAATAACATATTACAAGGCAGAATAGCCCAAGAAAATATTAACATGTTAATCAGGACAAAGGTTCCTAGTGTGTTACATTTTTTAAACATAATTCATGCTTGTTTAAGACATTTTAGCCAAGGGAAAAGAAAAGAGAAAAAATTAAAATTTATATTATTTTCTATCTTTAAAAAAACCCAAAAAGGAAGTGCTAGAAAAACCTACGCCTAATGTGTCCAGCCCTAACCCCATTTAAGTCAGTAACAAAACACTGCTGACAGCAGAGCAGAAGGGTTTCACTCAGTGCATCAAAATCTTTTTTAGCATAACACTACTGAAGAAAGGCAAGTTATGCTAGATAACTCAGAGGTGATTTGGAAAACAGCACGAACACTGAGGTGACAAAGGCAACTGATGATACTCGTTTGCCCAAGGTAGTAAAAAGGAAAGCAGCTGTGTAAAGGTGCAGAAAGACCTCTGGCACTGACTGGCAGATGAAAGGGCTGGAGACACTGAATGGAGAAAAAGGCATAGTAGCCTAAGTGAGGAAAAACAATTTTAACTCTATATACACAAAAAATGGCTCTGATCTGACAGCTAACTCTCTAGGAAAGACATCTTACTGTACTGTTAGNAAGGTTATGAATTGTTAGAACAGGAAAAGGAACCAGAGACCATCACATGCATGCTCTGATACCAGCTTGCAGGTGGTGAGCCTGACTCCTGATTACTTCGCTACTGCTGCAACAGTAGCAACCCCTCATCTAAAACATACAGCGGGAATAAACCAACACGAAAGAGCAGTAAGAATCGTAAAAGACATGGATCTGTATAAGGAAAAATCCTAGAAAAAAATCCTAGAAAAAGCCTAGATAAATCCAACTTTGAAGCTTGTGACAAAGGTGTAAAAACACTGAGAATAGTGAGGCGTGTACATGGGGATCAGAGATTCATGAATAAATGAATACAATGGCTGGTGGCACCAAAATTAATTTAGCAGGTAAGCACTCAGGGGCAGATGTTCCTTATCACTCTGCATAACCAGCATGGCATACATTTCCATAGGGTGTCACAGGAACAAAAAGCACCATATCCACATTGGTTTAAAGAGTAAGAATAAAAAACAACACAAAACAAAGTAGCCTATTGAGAGATAGAACAGAAAAGATACTAACTTCTTGCTCGGGGAACCCCCAAATTACATGTTTATCTTCTTTTACACTCTTCCCTGAACTGTTGCCACCGGCACCACCCACGTGGCTCTTGCTGCTCAGACTCCTTTCACAGCTCCAATATTGAGCTGCTGCTCGTGCATCTTCTTGAGTTGCTTATACGTAGTTTACCAGGGGGACAGAAGCTCACAGTGCAGCACCACTCCCATGCCCTGGTCCATACCACACAGAGCTTCCATAAACGGCCTGGGGGAAATGGGGATGCCTGCGGGAGAAGTGAAATTTAGGTGTGAGTGTCAGGAATATCAAGGGATTCTCTAGTGGGAGGACAAAAGACCCAAAAATCCACCATTGGCATTTGGAGCATTACGGGCTGGCAGAGAGCTCAAGCACATCAATCAGCATGTACAGTAAGTTGCCTGCTCAGGCTGCCATGAGTAGGGCTGGTAGGGGTGAGCTGCCAGAAAGCTAAGACTAGTGGTGCACCTGGGCCCTTCTTCTCACTGGTCTGCCCCAGCAGGAGGGCAAGGAGCTGCAGCAAAGACCTCCAGAGGCACCCTGTCTTGCACCTCCTATCTCTACTCTGCTGTGCAGAGGCTGCTCCATCAGGCCAGGGTGGGTCATGCTGGACCACGGTGGTGCTGGGTGCAGTGATGACCCACAGGGTGCCTGAGGGAGGGAACCATCGGTGGGAGCAGCTGCTGAACCAGGAAAAATCCCTCCTGCCCAGCTGTGCCCCCTTCAAGGCTGAAGAGTGCCATTACTTCCAGGGATTATTTTGCCAAAAGCCACCTGGCTGGACTGGCCGGACTTGCTGGTGCTCACAGCTCGTCACTGAGGCATGTAATTCCTGTAAACCCCAAGGCAACCTGCAGCACACTTCCTACCCTGCCTGGCCCTGCCAAATATGTTGCATGCAGAAACCACTTCAATGTGCATGGCATTACCAGTACAGTGCAAAGCTCAGGCAGCAACCTTGGGCATGCAGCAAGAACATGACCAGACACTCAGGTTCAGATCCAGAGGGCTACTGAAAGCAGATCATCAAATACAGCACCTCAAGACCTTTTCACAAGCTAACAAATGCAAAAATTAAGAGAATCTGTATCTGAAATACTAACAAATATATTTAGTTCCAAAATCCTTATTATTATTTTTTTCCTTTACTTGAGCACCCAGGGAACTCAAGTGAAAAGCTGAATATACCTGAAGATGTGCCCATAAATTGCCAAACATGGGAGCTTCCTCCGCTGTTGGAAAGGAGAGAGAGGAAGGACTTTTTTTGAGACATCCTTCTGTGGTCCTACAGGGCAGGGTCCTCTGACCTCAGGTATTACGACAAAATTTTTTTTTCATTTTTTTTCACGTGAAGACTTTTTTTGTTTGTTTGTTTGTTTGCCTGACAGAGATGGTACACTGGTCAGATTCAGTATTGTTTCAACTTCTTTCTTTACAATGGTAGCTTTAGTGTTTCGACTGTGAACAGGCAAATCACAAGAAAAGCCTTGGTATATAAATGAACAGAAATCCATAAATATACACATAGATCTTTCTAGATCACTTATTGCTTGATTTTATCTGGACCAGTTATCTTAAAAAGTTAATAAAAAACTGGTCTGAATATACATTGTGCTGGACTACAATGGCATTATTTCCAAACAGACTTTTTGTTTGGTTTGGTTTTTCCTGCTGACAGGATGCCATGATTTCAGGAAGGCAATCTGCTTTTTGACTGCCAGTCTCCTTTGGAGAAGGCATGGCAAGGGAGCCAGGAGGTAACATCCTTGTGTGTGTGCAGCTGTCCATGGGAATCACCTGTGTGTGGTGAAGCACAAAATGGAGAGGAAGAATCGCGGGTGAATTTCTGGCTTCCTTCTGTCTAATTGTGTTTTAATGATGTGAATACTAGTTATCTTGCCCATCAACAGCCCTCTGTGGCAAACCAGGCCCCGTGAATCAGGCACATCATCTCAGCAGGACACAGTTGTTTATAAAAGTGAAATACATAATTTAGTAATACTTCAGGCCAGATTCTCAGCTGATGTAAATGTGCATAGTTTCACAGAAGTGACTCAATCTACTCTGACAGGCTACAGGTGAGCAGATGTCTATCTATTCATAAACATAATAGAAAATAGATTTTATTTATGCACTATTGCAAGGGCAGGAAAATCCTACACTCCCACTGGGTTGTCTCGCTGAATGCCAGAGTTTCTCAGAGCTCTGAGCTAATTTGAGGAAACACAATTAAAGAGAGTGTCATAGCTGCAAAAGGATCTGTAATTCATCACCTGCAAAACAAGGGTAGTCAACACTGAAAAATGCATGAGGTCTTCTGGGGTTTTTGAGCCACTGGAGCAGTTGATCACAGCAGTGCGTATCCCAGGCATCCTTCCTCCCTCCTGGGTTTGTAGCAGCAGACTGAGCAGAGCTCTTTATCTGCAGAGATTCTATACCCTTTGCACAACAGCATAGTTTTCCCATCAGTGATGGAGGGTGTCTTACAACACCATTTAGAGCATTTTAATGTCAAGGTCAGACTGCTGGGATCACACGTGGGTATCTAAACTCCTTGTGCAGGGAACATTGAACACAGTTGTCCATCTCCCTGATTGGATAAACCCTAACTCTGTTTGGGAGCTACTAACCCTTTGAAGGCTACTAAAATAACTAAGGCAATCCATCAGGCACAGTGGGGCCCTACCTACTGGAATGAGCTCCAAAGGGACAAAGGTAAAGCTGAATGCCTAGAAAGCAACTCACCTGGAGACACACTTGGTGCTGGGAGTCAGAGTCTGGTTGGGACTCCTGAGACAATGCAGAGAAGCAAATCCAGGGACCTGAAAAGCAGTAAAGCACAGAAGTGAGTCCCTCCTCAAACTCCCAAATGCTCATGATAACAGCTGAGCAAAGAGACCTCTGGATAGCAATTGAGATGTATGTCTCAAAGACAATTTTTGTAGGTTTTGACAGTAATTTCTAACAATAGAAATTATTAGTAGCTTAGTCCTGAATCATTACATATAACTATGCTCAGCTCCAGAAATTTTTCTGTCCTGAACCTAGATTTGAACCACATATTGTATTATATTCCACAGATTTCTGGGCATTTTTACCCTGATCTGTTGCTAAGCTAACAGCATGGCAGAATGACTACACTGAGAATGCTTTCTGAACAGGTACTTCAAAATGAGATAATGCCACATCAGCTGCAATTGCTATAAGAAAGAGACCTTGGAGAGAAGTTATTAATTGAGAAGAAGCACACTTGTGACATGCATTTCTTTGTGTGTGGTGGGTGTTTTGTTTTTAAACAATACTGGTCTTTCATCCTTGAAAACAAAAAAGCTTATGTTACCATCATTTCAGGTATGTATTCAAAGCAGGGACTACATTTTCAAGCACAAGAATGAGTGGAAAACAAAGAGAAAGTGGGCTGCAGAAAACACTATATGCTTTAATCCCACCTACTTGCACTTGCCCAAGTACAGTAGTCTGTACTGTCAATCAGTGAGATCAATGTGATCATATGCCCTGGGGTTTGCTGCATATGGCACGTGTTCTGAAGATAATCTGATCTCTCTCAGTATTGTGTACTGCTCAACAGATCTGTTTGTGAAAGCTCAAGGCTCAGTTATAAAACCTGAAAATAACTTCTTGTGGCATACACAAAAGGATCTGTGAGAGAAAGCTTGGGAAATAGTCAATGTGAGAAGAGCTCAAGGCTAAAAACTCACAACTCAACAACGCTCTGTCTGCCCAATCTAAGATCCCCCTAGCCCTGGAAACTTACAGACAAGAATTCGAAGAGAAAATAAGAAGGGCACATATTCCTCGATGACCATAGAAGAAAACTTTCTCAGATTGGATATACACAATGATGTGGTGATGAGAAGAAATGCTGTTTAAGAAAGGTGATTTCTATAGCTTGTGAATACAAGGTGATACCTTGTATTAAGCACTGAGCTTTACAGGAGTCTAATAATTTTTCTCCTGGCTTAAGTTTTTAAGACTTTTTCAGAGAGAGCTCTCACAGACATGTTAATGATTTCATGGCTAGACTCAGTTGACCTGACTCTGCTCAAGGTCGCAGCTGTGAGAGTCAGAAGAAACTCCTCCTGGATCAATGTGCATGAAGGTTGTACCTGGTAGCCAAGGTGAGTGGTTAAATGAAGCCACATGCACTCAGAAAGATCATTTATGCTTCTGATAGTATCACTTTTGAACCACAGTTCAGCTGATGTTTGAAGCAAAGCTAATGACAGCTTTCTGATATAAGGAACTGTACATGTCAATTATGCTGCACCTACTTTTGTCAAAATTAATAGTGAAACACACAAGTTTTGCTGCTTGGAAAGATGATTTTGATTTAACATATATTTCTCTCTTTAGTATCCAGAAAGGTGTTAAAACAGACTTAAGCACTCTCGATTTTAATGTAGCTATTTTGTGGTAAGCAGTCCTCTTAAAATGAAAATCATAAATTGTGCATGTGCTACTGCTGCCTATTAGATTCTAGTTAGTAAATTCTGAATTACCTTCCCAGAGTGAAATCCTTATGTGAGTCACAGTTCATAATATTGCTTATTCAGCTACATCTTTGTAATTTGAACTAATTGAGTTAAGTAATAGTGTCATAGGACTTCAGTGCAGGCAGTTTCAGCTCTAGCTGTAGTTCCTCGTCATCAATTATCAGCTCATACTAATCACTATTACTGTCAAAACTGACATCAGTGTATGGCAGTATTTATCTTACTCCTGGTTCTTATTCCAAAAAGCTCATTTACATATGGTATCTATTTTCTGCATTCATACCTTATTCCCATTATTCAAAGTGTTTCCACCCAGCACCCTTCCATCCTTTCCTCTTTCCTGTATTAGCTGTGACCCTCTTTCACTGTTATTTTTTAATTTATATTATCAATCCCATTATTTCCAGCACTGAACCACAAATGTGGGTATCCTAGTTGTCTGCTTTCATCTCCTCCTATTCAGTCATTACTATAAGAGGTGTCTTGTCATTCTGGTCACCTGCTCTGAAAGGCACTGGAAGGGCTCAAAAGCTTCTCAGTAGAGGAGCACTGAACTGCTGAAGTCCAAGGGATCAGCGTCACTGGAAATGCAAGAAAGTAATGGGTGATTGTGGCTTTATGTTGGACTAATTTGCTGATGCTTTCAAATTTGCATGCAGTTGCTGCTGCTGATATACTATTGGAGAAGATTTTACAACAGCATGATATTGATGCTATAAATAAGATAAAACACTACTCCTGTTAATGATAAGGCGTAATAAGGAGGAAGACATAAAATTGTTTTCAACCCCCTGTAGTGCTTCTGTGTTTTGTTTATTCTCTTACTTCCCACAGCACTCTTCAATATTTCATTTCCTTAGGATTCTTTGTTAACACTAATACGCTTAGATATCATGGTTTCTTTTAGGCCTTATTTCATATTAGACTGTTTTTTCTCCTTTCATTGTCATATTAGCTTTATTAGTTTCTCTCATACCTTTCCTATTCTTTATTCTTTCAACATCTCTGTTTTTCTGCCTCCACCTTGCTATGTGTCTCTCCAAAGCTGTATGATGCTTGCCACCTTCTAGTGCCTACTTTATCTATATTGACTTCCTTTTAATTTCAATTCCCAGTTTTCGTTCTCCTCCTTGCTCTTCATGTTTTCTATGAGATTGACAGGTTGCACTGCATTTGGCTTTGCTAGGACTGCTTCACAAAGTAGCCAGTAAAATCTTGGGGTATCATTGTGTTGCTGAAGGCAGAGATTTTATACTATACCAATGCAAATTTATTTTGCTTTCTTGATCACCTCCTTGTGAAAGTTTCTGAAGAACATTATCAAGTTTAACCTTCCTGTCAAATCCCACTGCAGTTATTATGTGGACAGCTAAATTTATCTGGAAAATATGCCACCACTTCAGGAAGCTTTGTAAGAGAAATATTCATCAACACTTAATTATTTCCCTAATGCAAAAGAGAGGAAGCAGCAAAAAGTCCTGTCCCAGAATTTTCTCTTTGGACATAAAACTTCCCAGTTTTGTCAAACAGAAGGGAACAGCAACAAAAAGATGGCATACTAGGGGAAAAATTCTCCCTGTCAGGAAAAAGTAAACATAATATGTTACTTCAGAGCTGATAGCTGACGCCACATACGAGGTTTTCCAGTATTTCATTTCGATTACTTATTTCAGAATTCAGTCCTTAAACATAGGCATAATACTGTAACTTAAAATCCCCCAGCATCAAGACTTAATATTGGTCGAGAACTTGTTTGGCTGAATTTAGAGAATACAATTGGTCCTATTAGGCAAAAAATAAAATATAACCTGAAGACTATTTGAAAAAAACCTAAGACATAAAGACAAAGATGGTCAGATGTGTCACCTGGACTGCCATTTTCTTCCATCAGAGATGCAATGCACAGTATCACAGTTCTCACTAAAGAGACAGGCGATCTGCATATATTGTACATCTCATCGTCTTCATTTTGCTGAAGGGCATGCCCTAAACGACTGCCCATTGTATTTTCAAATCTGGCTTGCAGCCTACACTCTGGTATACCTTTGCAGAAGTCAGAATCTTTCACTCCAATCTTCCCTGGGGGTCTGGGGAGGCACTCCTTCCAGCTGAACCATTTGCAATGCACAAGGAGAGTCTGCTGCAGACAGGTTTTTACCCGTATGTGCCAAAATTTCAAGGCCTGACACCTGGCTGAATCCATTTCTCCTCAGACCCACTGCTTGCAGGGCGGGCAGGGCAGCATCCAAGAACTCTTCCTCCTCCATGAATCAGCTGGGAAGCAACAGAAGATGCTACAGCAGTCACAAAGTGCTGCAACCCTCCTTTCTGCCTGTTTTTTCAGAAGCAGTGATAGCTGAGGTGTACACAAAGAAGTGTTGCACAGTGTGCCATGAATTTGGAGAAATAAGCATGCAGTCAATGATGTCCAGCCTCTACTTCACTACAGCAACTGCCTGGGACTCTACCTGGCCTCCCAGCAGGAGTCCTAATTTCTCTCCATACCTCAATAATCCATCAGCACCCCCAAAACCATGCTCCTCCCACAATGAGCCTCTGACCCTTACACAGCTTCTGCCAGACATCCTCACAGCACAAGTCTTAACTTCTCTATAACAAAGAAAATGGCATCAATTGTAATGAAAATTGTGTTTTATTCAAGCACTGTATTAAACACTTGGCCGTGTGGGTTTCTCCCCAATGCTACACACACACACCTAGCCCCTCGCAGGGAAATGCTAATAGCATTTTTCTAGTTTCTTATCTATTTATTGTCTTTGAATTTCTGTGGTGATGCTTTTGCAAAAACAGTTAGTTTGGAAGAAGCATCACTGACAGGCCCTGCATCAGTTCTCTCCAAGTACCATGATTTAGAAAGCCTAGACAGAGCTGAAGGTGCTTAGGATAAACTATACAGTCCTGGAGACCAGGCAGGGTCAGCTGTGGACTTTTCTACTAATCAGTGCTGGAAGGGGTAAATGACTTACTTTTAAATATACTGAAATGCAAGAATTTTGTGTCAGTCTTCCCCAGATAAAGCAGTTACAGCATACATACTGGAAATTTTTGCATCCAAAGTGACCCTAATGTATCCAGCAGAGCTGAGGGAAAAGGAGAGAAAAAAAACAGCAACGCAGCTTGAACAAGGACTCTGGAGATTTATTGCACAGCTCCCAGTGTAAAGTGTCCTTTAGCAGCAAAGCTGTCTTAAAATACTCTTAGGTTTATCAGCCTTGCACCTTGTACCTGCATCTACATTGCACCTAGACTGCATCCTTCTCACTGAGCTAATGCAACTTTTAGGGGCACGGACTGAAATCATCCAGGTTACAGAATTCCTCAAGGGATGAAGCGTGGGAGGAGGGGGGAAAGACAACAAGAAAACTCGTGTACAAATTTAATTTAGAATCCTTGTTCATCAAGAAGCCCTCTCTTTTGAGGGGTTATGATATGCAATTCTGTGAAATGCTTTGTGATCTCCTGATAGCTATCACGTAAGTATTCTGTAAAATAAAGATTATCCTCAAGACCTGCATTCTGTGTAGATAGGCTTTGGTAAATGACTTGAGAGTAGCATGACTCCTGTAAATAAGTGTTAGTTTCCCTATCTGTACATGAGGAAAAAGAGGAAATTAGGCAAGATGTTGAAGGCCACAGCAGAAGCAGTGTCAGGTTCAAGTTTTGAACTCCAGAAGACTCTGAATAACACATTTGTCTTCAGACTGCAAGCCTGCATATCTGTCAATTTATTTGGAAGTCCTGGAATTTTTATCAGTCACTCAGCTCACTCCCCCATTCACCTTCTCTTTAAACGCCTTTAGATTATACATTTTGTGTCTGTCTGACTGTTTTCCTTCCCTGTAATGAGATGTGGAGACACTACTGAAATTCACAAGCTCCTTCACAGAAGAAAAACAGCTTACAGAAGTTTGAAACATGAGTGAAATGTTTAGCAAGCCCCAAATCATTATTTCTGCAGCCACAGGTCTAAAGGGCAAGGTTATTATCTGTACCTTGCAAAACGTTTTCATATATATTTAATAGATTTTGTCAATTTCACCAAGTAAGTGCCAGATAATTAGAGCCAGTCATGCAAAAATGTTGCTGCTATAGTGTAATTTTGGTGATTTTTTTAGCAAGTTCAATGTTGAAGAGAAAGATTAGGCAATGCAGAACATTTTTTCCCTAGTAATTACTCTTTCCTTCACTACACCTTTACCACAACTTCATATGACATGGAAGGATGCTTTATTATTTCATCTGTTTCCTGTCACATACTGAACCTTGGCTTACTCAAAATGCCTCCCATCTGGAAGCGGGGAGGAGAAAAGGGCCTGCTGGAGGTTTTATAAAGATCCGGGCTGACAGCCTAGATGCAGGAAAAATAGCACCTGACTGCTAAGATTTAAACTGCAGCAGCCTAGAGGGAGGCCATCTCGGGGAAAAAAAAGCGAGACGCAGCATAAACACACAACCTGTGCAACACAGTGAGTGACAGATAGCACTGTCAGCCTTGTCCCACATAAGAGGAACAAATGCCGCCACGAGGACTTTCCATGGACTTGTAGCAGCCATATCCATGCCTGTGTCTGATGGAAGTCTTTGCTTGCCGAGACTGCTATCCATTTTGTTTTTCTAGGGTGACCTCTGCAGTACTGATGGTTCCAGCCTCAGCTTGAAACACCAGTTTTGATACAAAGATGTGTATAGTTAAATGACACACAATACAAGAATGTAATTTATAAGTGTATAAAACAAGAGAGGATTATGGATCACTACACTTCAACAGGAAATTCATGGATATAGTTTCCTGACATATCAATTTGGAGCCCATACCTCTGGATGACTTTTCCTCTCCCTGTTTTATCTCCAAGCCTGGATATCCGTTAAAGAAAGCCATGATATAACTAATTTCTATCATCACCAAGGACATTGCAGATGAAAAATGAGAATACAAGTTGAAATGAACATAAATATTAGATGCTAAGATATATCACTGTTCAAAATGCAGCAGGGACTGAGCATTGTGCAGTCCTGCATATATTCTGCAGCTTGTGACACAGTCATTTCTGTTTCTTTCAGCAAGAAAAATAGGTCATAGAGTTCAACTATATAATCAGTTAACATATATAGGGTACAAATCTCAATGAGAAAGTAGCATTATCTGTTGCTAGATTAATCTTTATGGAAACAATTAATCCATAAGAACTTCCAAACTATGAAATACAAGATGATCTAACCTGAGAATTAGAATTTAGAAACAAAAATCACAAAATCCTGTTACAAAGAAAAAAGGAAAGAAAATTAAAGATGAATTTTAAAAGGTTGATTTTTATCATGATTCACTATAACATGAAGGGGAGACATATCAAGTTGTTATTTAGTACCTCTGGGACTGGAAAGTCTTGCAATTGCATTCAATGTGAAGTGATAGTTATCTTTAGATCCAAAGCAACAAAATCCTCATAAGTTTTCCTCTTCATATTAATTTCAGTTAACATTTAAGCCTGTCTATGGCACTGTGTATAGGACTGTGTTCCCAAAAAAATGTTGAGCCATGATGTAGTACACGTTTTGCCAAGGAAGAGGTATATACATTATCTAAGAGAAGAGAGTCTATCTTATCCTACTCTGCTACAAGAAATATTCTATTTTTACCAAATATGATTTGCCATCCAGAGGGATCTGGACAGGCTTGAGAGTTGGGCTTGTGCAAACCTTATGAAGTTCAATGAAGCCAAGTGAAAGGTCCTGTACCTGGGACAGGGCAATCCCAAGCACAAATACAGGTTGGGCAGGGAATGGACTGAGAGCAGCCCTGAGGAGGAAGAGTGTCCAGCTCTGGAGTCCTTAACACAGGAAGGACATGGGCCTGTTGGAATGGGTCCACCGAAGGGCAACAATGATGATCGGAGGGCTTTCCTATGAAGACAGGATGAGAGATATGGGGCTGTTCAGCCTGGAGAAGGCTCTGGCAGGACCTTGTAACAGCCTTCCAGTATCTGAAGGGGTCCTACAAGAAGGATGTGGATGGACTCTTTATCAGGGGTGTAGTGATAGAACAAGGGGTAATGGTTTTAAATTGAAAGAGAGGAAAAAGAAATTCTTTAATGTGAGAGTGGTGAGACACAGGCTGCCCAGAGAAGTTGTGGATGTCCCATCCCTGGAGGTGTCCAAGACCATGCTGACTTCAGCTTCGAGCAACCTGTTCTGGTGGGAGGTGTCCGTGCCCATTTCAGGAGGGCTGGAAATCAGTGATTTTTAAGGTTGCTTCCAACTCTAACCATTCTATAATTCTATGATGCTGTGATTTTGAAAAAACACTGAAGAACCTCAAAAGAACATCTGAAAACACTATTTGACAAATAAATGGACCATATTAGTTTTTTTATGATCTAAATTTACTGAAATATTTACTGTGGTATAGCAACACACACACAAGAAAGAAAGTTGGAATGAAGATACGAATAGCAAAGTTACCCATTTCCAAACTTACTATAATTTGAAGAATACTTAGAAACTTTTCTTTTAATTTGTTTAAGTACAGTTACTCTGGAAGATGTTGACATGTAGGAAAAAATACAATGATAAGTAAGCTTAGGACTAAGGACCTTAGTGCAGTTTTTTTGAGGTCTCTGGACTCAGAAATATGTTGACTGCCCAAGTGCTTACCTCTCAGTGGTTTCTGTCTGAATCATTTGGTATATAAATACATTTAAGTCTGTTTTTTTGCTCAAGACAACTAAGTCCTGCAACTATTTCCTGTGCCGGGTAGTACTTCATATATTTTGGGAGTAGAGAGGATCACCAGCGTAAAGAGAATAACCTTAAGGACAACAGTCACAGTAATGTGAAAAAAGGTGCAGATTCTGTCCTGTATTTACAGCTTTTACTGGGACTGTGTGACACATTCAGACAAAATAGGAGCTGACAAACCTTCACCTAAAATTTGCTCTGCTGCTGTGTGCAGTCTTGTTTGGGTAGATGACTGCAGCCTCAAACCCGGTCAGCTGCCAGCTCCAAAACTCTCTGAAAATTAGAAGCCGAATAGCTTCTAGAAGCAATACACAAGTAGAAACTGAGTAAGCTGTTTTTAACCTCTCAGGTCTGTTCAAGATTTTGTGAACCAAATCATCTAACCCTACTCTCTAGGCAGCATGAGACCCAGAGAGAAAGGGTGTTTGGTAAGTGTCTGGGTGAGAGTGTGTTTATACGAAGTAACACACAGTGCTAAAAGTAGGGATAGTATATTAGGCTAAAAGCAAAATGTAGTAATGGAGAACAATAAATTATATGACGAAATATGACTATTAATGTGCATAAATTCAGGTATATAAATTAAACCAACTTTCAAAAACTGACATCTAGCTCAAAACTTCATTGAATTAATTCACAGATATCATGTAAACCTGATCTTCTGGTTTTTAAACCTGTTCCTAGCTGTAACAAGAATAGAAGAACTTTTTGATTTTTAGATTATTACAAGAGTTAAATGGAAAAATTACTCATAAACTGGTATCCCGTAAGGGAATTTAAATGGATTGTGGTATGGAAGGTAAAGTGTATGGTGTTGTTTGACTTTTTATAACCAGAAGACTTCAATGAAATTTAAAAAGTGCCCTCACATCACATTTGAATGAAGGAAATACATTATGCCAAAAGAAGTTGTATTCACCATATGCGTAGCAAGAAGTTCTTGGAAACATATGCCGCAGAAATAGCAGACACCAAAAAATCTTCATTACTGCTACAAATGGAAAACAGCCACACTCTTTGAAATAAAGGAGTATTTAGAAATCATCATTCATCACTAAACCTCATCAACCCAGGCAAATGATAACTGAGCTTACCTCTAACTGTGTCAAAGGACTTGGAAGGTCCTGAATCACGACAGTGTCTTGTTTTCATATAATCTAATAAATCATCGATTTTAGCTGGGCTTGAGTGTGAAAAGAGCTCCAGGCACAGCGATAGTGACCTCCTTGTGGGCACAGGTGGGGAACAAATGAGTGTGCTCAAACTTCTGAATCCAAAGCCTCCAAGCATCAGATGGACTGGGACCAGGAGTATGTAGGGAAGTTCTTGGGGATTTCTTGAGTTTCCTGAGATCCATCACTAATCCATGCTAGCCTCACCTGGCCTTTTCTCAAGGGGCAGAAGACAGAGACTCATGATGACACTGGGATACCCCAGCAGTTTGTTCCTGACTGGAACACAACAGCATGGAAAACCACCACCATTATACTTTGGTTCAATAATAAAAATACCATCTACGCTTCTTTCACCACTCCCCATTACTGCAGTAACATAAAGACTTTAGGATTCCTGCTCTGCAACTGTGGAAGTTTTTCAGCTTGCATTGCCAAAGCAGGGACTCAACAGTGAGTTTGCTATAATAATAAATAATAAATAAATAGATAGATAGATAGATAGATAGATAGATAGATAGATAGATAGATAGATAGATAGATAGATAGATAAATAAATAAATTAATAATAATGTAACAACAACAATAACAATAACAACTAGATCAAGCTCGTATATAGACATTGCAGGTACATCTCACTCGGCGTCTGTTGGGGGTCTGGAAGTGTGACTGAGATGGTAAAGAAGATGTGAAAGGAAGGTCACCAGCTACTGCTGAAGCTCTGTAAAAAAACCCCAAGAATACAAAACTGATGTGTGTGAGAGTAGACATCACTAGGTTGTAACTGAGTTATAGTTGTGGATACAATACAGGAGAGAAGTCCTCAGAACAGAGGTAGTTTGCATACAACATGAATACTGAAACACAATGTTTTCCTGTTGATGTTATTCACATACTTTTCACACTGTTTTTCCCCCAAGCTTCTGAACCTTATAAACCAAAAATTTATCTGTATTGACTGATTAGTGGCTCCAGGTAATAAGCACCTGTATTTTTGAAGACCAGACCTTGGACTACGTTTTCAGAAGATTCAATCTCCACATAATATCAATGAAATACATAAATATACAAGGGCACTCATGCAGTCACAGTATGGAAAAAAAACACAGCAAGCTGACATCTGGGAAAAATTGTATTTTCATAACCCAAGCAGGGGACAGACAGAAAATACACAGACTTTCACAGGACTACAGATTTTACAGAATTCTCATTCACACCTTTGGCTATCAAGAGGTCTCAGTTTTGAAGAGTTACCAAAAATTTAACAATGACTGAAAAGTAACTATTGATATTCTGCTTTGTGTGTAGATATATCCACATGACCTACACAAATGCCAGCAGCTTCTTCTACAAGTAATATGCAAATTAATTTAGCATCGTTGGGATTTGCAATAATTTGTGTGCGCTCCTAAGTAGACATCATAGCACATTCCTCATGCCTGCAACAATATGTCAGTGAGACAATGTCACTCATTCACATACCTGTTAATTGGTTTATATACTCCTCGGTTAAGCACTGACTTTCCAGGGATGAAAATTCAAATATTTCTAATTTTTTAATCTGTATACATGTTTCTTATTTTTATTATCTTTATAATTAGGACACACACCCACCATATGCAATGGAGTTTTATTAAATTAATATAAAATTATTTTTATCTATAGATTTTCAGTCTGCTACTAAAGGAATCATAATTCTAGTTATGAGACTCGCAGGGCTGCAATGGAATATACAACACAAGGGAAATCAGTTGATAAATCATTATATTCAGGAGTTCACACAAAACGAAATTATTTAGGAGAAAATAATTTTGTTGACTTTTTAAAGCTCTACTTCACCCTTTTTTATGGTAGCATGCTGAAAAATGTATAGGTTTACAGCATTTCAGAAACCAACTATTTTTCCAAACAGTCACCTCAGACAAGTCAAACACGTATACACATTATTATTTATCATCCAGGATTCTTGAAAACATCAATCTTGATGATTCTTTCACTCTGCACTTTTTATCTAGGTAGTAATAGTAATAGGTCATGAACAGAAGAGTAACCAACATAAATAAACAACAGAAAAAACCTGTACCTAGAAAGAGCTTCTGTGCTCTTAATCTTCAATCTATGAGAACTAAGTGACACAGAGCTGGACAAAATAAAAGACTGCAAGCAGGAGTTACAGAGAGCATGTGCCTCAGTTCAAAACTGCAATTCAAAACCAGACACCAGCTAGCTCTTCAACCTAAAGGGACCTATGCTCTCCTTAACCTTGAATCTCCAAAGCACTGAGGCTCACACCTGCGTACATCTGCTGCTGCCACCCTCCTCAGTCAAAGCAGGAAACCCTACTCAGCCCCTCATTACCAAAAGAAGAAGGAAAAAAACTGGTTTTGGTCATTTCCTTCAGGTTATGGACTCTAGCTGGACAAAGGAGCCTCTCTGCATCCATGGGTGCAAACTAACAGATGAGATACTTAGCCATCACTGAAGTGTTTTTTTTTTTTCATCCCCTCCCTTACAGCTCTCGTTGCTTGCAGTTCAGCTGCTTTGGATGCAACACTGAGTTGCCCACTCCTTTCTTTGGGGAGTTGAGGCACTTGGCATGTGATTGCTCTCTCAGGTGCTACAACCTGCAAATTTAAATGCTGAAGATTTGACAGTCAAGTCAAGGCTTTTTTAATCCTTAAAAACAAATCCTCAATGATGGATACAATCTCCTAACTCCTAAAATGACCTTTTATTAATATCTTCTCCGTAATATGACCTGCTTTTATCTCAGGTCATTTCAAGCGTACTTTCTCACTGAAAACTTCTGGAGCGATTAGTTTTTAGGAAGAAAGACACTTAAAATATATTTTTAATAGCAACATTATTACTCAGGTTTTTTTCTGCTCACCTCCATCCAGCTCTATGTGTTGTTCTGAACAAAAAAACAGAAGGACAAAGATGAAATCCATTCTTAATTTAATGTAGGTAATAAATCATCTTATCACAGTTAAACAGTGAGAATGTAGAGGGGCAAAAAGGCATCACAGTTCTGTTTTAACCAAATAATAGCTTCCTGCCAGGGCTCAGAAACAAGGTGCACATCAGTCTTGCTCCCAGCTTCCCACCTCTTCCATGTTACTGGTAGCCTCGTATTTCAGGGTTTGTGAATGGCTACAATACATGGAGAAATAGTTTGCTCTGGTACCATCTGCTTGCTCTGAGCATGGCAATCACAGAAGGTGAGAGTGTCATTGACAGGAGAGGACAGACACAGGGCCAAGGACTGGACCGAAGCAGAAAAG
>VZTM01005712.1:99541-114783 GCA_013400555.1 Jacana jacana | reverse complement strand
ATGAACCATGGGTTTTTTTCCTTGCAGAGACTCATTAAGATGTCTAGGCAGACTCAACTTGAAAAGTAGAATTCCAAAGCTTTCTGAAAAAAGTACCTAATTTATGTCATTACTCTTCTACTTCCCAGAGAAGCAGATGAGCCCATAAAGCAGAAATTGTTAAAAAACAAAAACATGTTAAAAAAGCAGAGCATCGGCTTTTAGAATACCAGCAACAGAACACTTGCAGTCTGTAAAGCCCTATAGGCAGACTGCAAAATTACTCCACAGAGGTCCTTATGCTCCTTGATGCCAGTATTGCAATAGGTATAAACCGCTGCTCAATGTCCAGCTTGGAAGCAACCCTTCCTCAAGAAACTTTGAGAAGAGTGGCTGCCAAGGAACTGAGAACTGTTCTTAAAAATCAACGGTTACTTTTTATGATGTTCAGTGCACCACAGGGAGAGACTGAGAGGAGAATTGCCAAGCCAAAACACCAGTTCGATGCTGAGTAAAACAGTCTTTCCTGAACGACTTACCAGATGTGTGAGGCATACAACAGCTATCCTTGACAAATATGGGACATTTATGCAATTTGCATATATGTGCTGCAATTGTACTTCTCACCTGTCAAGGTTAATTCAAATTAAACAAGTCCTAACAAGCTCAGACACGTGGCAGCAATAGCTCATAACAGTACATCAAAATGGAAAATGGGGGTCTGATTCTCCCAGCTTTTGGACAGTTATTAATGCCCATTTATATTTATATAATACTTAATATAAGCCCACTATGATTCTGGAGTCAAGCATGATTGATCATTATGTATTATGTATTAATAATGATTAATTGCAATGATTAACTGCTGCTGCTCAAGCCAGTGACAACTAGAGTTGTCATTGTTATGTTAATTTGCAACACTGTAAAAATAATAATGAACTAAATTGACTTAATTTACTTTAACATAACCTATACTCTGTTTTAATTATTGTAAAGTCTGTTCAAACAGTTCTATAAATACCTTGCTGGAAGTCTTGTCAACCTCTATTCTTCCCCTTCCTATATTATTAGCACAGCTTGTTTAAAGCAAGGTCAAAACATTTGTCTTTCTAAGATAATTTTTACATAACAATATATGATCCTTCTTTTCTATTATTTAGGTGTTGAAAAGGGAGAACAGCTCAATCCAAAATCTCTGAATAGACCCAGCACCAGGAATTTCTTATATTACCAGACTGGATGAGAGCTACCTGTGCATTCAACCCAGAGGGAATGCAATGACTCCTTTAAAAGTTAGATGCTACAGGAAACAAGCTGGTTATCAAAAACTTGAAGTTCTCTGGTAGAAGGTAGCTATTTGGACAAGAGAATAAAAATAAAAATAAAAAAAAAAAGAAAAAAAATAATAAAAAAGAAAAATCAGCCACCTCTCCTGTGTCTGCTGAAGGCTTCAGAAGGCTATGGGGCATTAAGAAAAGGGAACATGCACACAGAAGTAGAGCATTCAGGCACAAGGAGGACTGGTGGCGGGAGGTTAAAGAGTGATGATCTTCAGCAATGCCATCAAACATGGGACAAAGGACACAGAATGATGGGTTTGGGGATCATACCACCGTTAGTACAAAGTAGTTCACGCACCTTAGTATGATCAGTAGTGCCTGAGTAGTGGCTACTGCATCAAGCTCATTTGGTGTCTTCTGTGAGGCTGAGCAGCTGTCCTGAAGCTACTTTGACATACACTAAACAGTTCCAGTGAGAAGAGTAACAGGATGAAGATGAGAACCCAAAGTGAAGAGCTCATCAGGACCAGTGGAACAATAAAAAGTGTAATCTTGCTGGGACACCTTGCATAAGTGGCTTACTTATGTGAACAAGCTTGTACAGCTCAGAATTAAACAGGGATATTTGAAATGGACAAAAGATTTAGAGTGCTCAACCTGCTATAGCACTCTAGTGTGTTGGCTTTATGCCAAGACCTGTGTTACCTTCCTCCCCTTCTTGCTGGTTTTCTTTTTGGGAGTACTGATGATAAATGAAAGGGAAGAAAAGAAGAGTCTCTTTTTTCCTATTGCTTCTGTCAATCTGTTTTTCCACAGAATCCCCAGGAATAGCACAAACAACACACAAGAAAGGCCAGGAACCCCCCACAGTGGTGAAAAATTGTCAGGGGAAGTCCAAGCAGTGGCCAAAGCATAAGCAAATCTGCTATAGTGAAATGGAGTTAGCTGTAAAGCAGTCGGGATTCCATATTTTCCCTGTACCTCTTAAAATATACATAGGAAAAAAGTATTACAGTATGTAAATGGATGTCTATTTTAATCTCCAAGTGACAGCTTTTTGCTAGAGGCATACTTGGATTGCTGGTCACAACGGATGCCTTGGACCCATAAGAGGACTCTGCATTTGTTAAGTGTAGGTGGAAAGCATGGTACGTATGATCCCATCTTCATTAAATGAACTGAAAAAGGAAGGTTAGTCCAAGTACAGTGTCGTGATAGCCAGGATGCCAGCCTTAAGTATGTGCCACCTTATGTTTCTGTTAGCCTTTACCTGCAGGATGGGTGAAATATTTAAGCTTATCTGCTGGGTGGCCATTTCCTGGCAGCAGGAGGGGAGGAACACTTATAAAGGCACCATCCCTGCTCTTCTCCAAATCTTCACTGAATGGGCTGTCAAGCATTGGAATAGGATGCCCAGGGAAGTGATGGAGTCACCATCCCTGGAGGTGGATGACATTTAAAGACATTTAGATGTATTGCTGAGTAATAATTACCATTATTACTACTTGTAATAGTACCACTATTAAAAGTTAGTGGTAACTTCTAAGTGCCAGATTAACAGTTGGATCAATGATCTTAAACATCTCTTCCAACCAAAATGATTCTATGATTCTATCTGCCTCCTATGGTCCCATACCCTTTTTCCCCACCACAGTGATGCACTAGATATGCCCTTGTCTGCAACAATGTATTGCATCTTCCTTATAACATCTGCCAAGCCAGCAAGAAGCTATAGAGAGGGATGGTGGGTGGGCAGGCTCTCCATCTCCCCCCTGCCCCTGGGTCATGGCAGCTCTAGCAAATGGCCAGCTCATCTCATCAGAGAAGGGGCTGTTCCTAGCAGGTAACCCAGGATGGGTGCTCAACCTGAAATACAGCCTCTCCTTCACCTTTCCTCAGCTCCTAACCTGAAAAATAAGATGGACCTATGTCCCTGCCTTGCAGGTAGTGAGGAGAAATACCCTACAGAGGTTCAGCAGACAGTCAGAGGGGCTCTGTGAGTGCTGAGCTCCTGCTGGCTCTGACAGCTGGCCACTTCTGCTCAGCCTCTTCAATAAGCTTTTTCTCCTTTTTTTGCCCCCTCTAAATCATACCTATTGCTGTTAGAAATGGTGTTTCAAAAGCCCAGCACAGGGAGCAGTATTGAAATTTTGGAGGTATAGAATAATATTTAAAAGAAAATATGCTCAGTACTTAGAATTTTTTTTTTTCCTGGATAACATTCAGCAAGAAATAAGAATGGGTATATTTCCTTCTTTTAGCTTTTGTTTATTATGAGTCTGCAGTTTGGACTGCAGCAACATATCTCATTAGCTGAATTCAAAATAATTAAGGACCTTCTGAAGATTCATTTCCCAATATCTACAAGCTGAAAATAAAATATAATCATAGAGCTATAAATTAAAGATATAGGCCTATTAACCATATGTTTCAAAACTATTAAGTGTCCGCCCTTCTCATTTATACTTAGAAGAGATCTATGTTCTTATTTAAATACCCCTTGCTATAGTGACTGCAAAATGCCAGCTTTAATATTCCATATACAACTAATCAGAGGTAAAATAAAATATAATATTAAGCTAATCATATGCCTCAAGAATCTTAACCAGCATTTAATGTTTGGCTATTTTGCAAAATGTTGCCTCTCTGGATTTCACAGTATTCCCACATTACAACTTGTTCAGTGAAGGTCACCAGCAAAATTTGAGATTATTGTGATTCAAGCTTACAAAGGCATTTTTAAAAATGTTGATTGTATATATCACAAGCATTTATCAATAAATTTTAGTAGAGGTTTAGTTACGTGCATGTAATACAATTAATTATTATTTTTTAGTGTTACTAGGTAGATTCACAGCCTTTTCCACATTAAGAAAGGTCATGTGGTCATATGAAAAAGTATTAGATGCTTTGTGTAGCCAGGGCTATTAGACCACACAGTGACCCTTTCAAAATTGGAATATAGGAAATGCAGAAACTTCTGTTTGCTCAGGAACAGCCCAAAACAATGAGGTCAGGTGGCTGGGCCAGTGTCAAGCATACGGTTTACTTCTCATGTTTCTTGGTGCCCCAAATTCAGATTTTGCTTCATAAAGGAATAAATTCTTCCCTATTATGCCTTCAGGAAGAATCTGCATAGTTTTCAGCTGTAATACCTAGCACTTTTTAATTTAGCCTCCGGTTTTTAGAGTATCCTTTTTGCAGGGTGATGGTTTTTTTCCTTTTCACTTGTAACAACCAGATTGTGGTCTTTTTATACAATTATCTGAACCAAGAAAGCTTAGCTCTACAGATTATTTATGTTCAGAGCATCTTTTCTAAAGTGCAGTAAGAGCTGTTGGCATGCTAAAGGACGACTGAATACACACACGTGTGCACATGTATGCAAAAATGTAATTTGAAATCATTGCAGATCCCAGGACTCTCATTTACAAAGGACTCTCATTTACACTAATTTTCTGCAGTTATAACTTTTCCTCTCAGCCCTTATTAATCAACACTCCCATGGGGATCAAATATCAAAGCCTGGCTGCCCTGTCTAAGGCAAACTATCATGTAAATCAGTGGTGTTTGAAAAATAAAACAAGTGAGGTTTAAATCAGACAGATGCCTCGAGATTAGACTTACTAAATTCAGCAGTGCCAGACGGACAAAGGTCGACAGGGGGCTTTACATCTCCCAAAGTTTTACAAAACTGATATGTTTTATTGTGCTTGAAATGTGATGCATTGTTTTTATTGTGGCTTTCAGAACCAGCAAGCATCCATATTTTGGGAGATGAGAGCACTGCTATAGCTATTATTCATTTCTACTCCTGTTACTGTAACTTGTGACAGTTCAACTGCTGAACCATGACCATGCTGCACTACAAACTGCTTTTCCATAAGAAAAAAACCAGAGCTCTTGGACACAGGAAAGCACCACAGTCAAAAAACCCACATATTTTTCTGATTAGCCACAATTAGGAAGAATTTTCATAGATAGGATGGTTCCTATCTTCTACAGACTGTAATGCGTAACATCGCTTTCCAGTCCATGATAACAAGTGTTTCCTTCACCTAGCAAGGCCTTCGTGTAACTTCAGGACATGGCTGTATAAGCAAACAGGGAAGAACAGGACATGAGAAGTCTCTGGCATGAAGGAATAACATGGCTGTAATCTCTCTTCTCATCTAATGCAACAAATAAATATGGCTAGCATTGCTGGTGGCTGCAGCTATCAAACCTTCTCTCCTACAGCATGTGAGTTCAGCTCATCCCCCACTGCAAACCCTGGGGTTGGCATGCCATGAAGTAGGCAGTACCACGGGACCCAGGTAAGGACTTGTCACAACTCTAACACTTGCCCTGAGCTCTGTCCCTCGGTGCTTGCACTGGGGTGTCTAGTCTGCTGCTCCCACACAGCGCCCACTTCATGCAGGGCAGTACACATTGCACATCACACAGGGGACAACTGCAGAAGCCAGGTCCCAAACCGCTCCTTCAGCTACACCAAGAGTTTATCCTGAGATGAGTTTGTACTAATGACACGACTGAGGATCCTGAGGATACAAAATATCATTACCATTGCCTTAGTTTCTAAAATGCAGACCACAGGAAGCATTTCTAGCAGTTTAGAGATTATTAGCAGCTAAAGAATGTTATTGTTTTGCCCCTCTGATATTTTTGCCCTCTTAATGATCTCTCTCTTCTAAGTTTCTTGAATTTATATATTCAAAACAGAAGATAACTGAGAAGAAATAAAATATATTTTCCAGGGCATTTTAATGGCCAGAGACCCTATTATCCTGATTTTCTTAAGAATGTTCAGACATATGCAATAAATTGCACGACATTATATATATATTAGAACAATTAATAATGCATTAAAGAGTAAAGACATTTCAGAAAGGCGAAGCCTTATCCAGTAAGCTTGTTAATACTTGCATTAGGTTGAAATGAATAACAAACTGTCTGTGGTCTCCTGTGCACCCTGAAATGCAGTATTTAAAAGGGATCTCTTTCCTTGGTAGTTATTTAAAATACTATGACTTTTCAGAATCTACTTTGCAATACTTCATTAAAATGCTTTTTAGATGAATAAAAATTATAGGACAGCCACTAGCATTTTTATAGTTCTTTGCCATGTTAAACAGTCATCTGTTCCCTGTCTTTAACATATACAATTGTGTACTGTGACTGAAGGAGAACAGATTCTCCCCTCTATGCGTGCATACACATACCAAGGAAGTGCTATACAGGTAACCTTCCTTCTGTTGTGTGCCATAAATCATGTTTGTCCCTAAGCTTCAAGCTTTACTTAGAATTATTCTCTTGTTTCAAGCTGTTTTCAAGGTGAAAGTGACTCTTGACGTTTGATGACCATTAACTCAGTGGTGGCAGTGCTGACTGGCAGGAAACTAAAGGCCTGAAGTGAGGTTTACAGTGGTCTTGTGTCATTTTGGGCAGCTAAACAAAAATGAAAAATAAAAAAATCTCTTTAAAACCATTTGGGCTGTCACTCCCACTGAACAAACTCTCTTAAGACTGTATTTTGGCAGAATGGCAATTAGGGGAGGCTTTGGATGCCAGTTTCTGTGGGGTTCTTCCATTTACCCTAGTCAAAGGAAACAGTCAGGGCTTGAGTCCAGCCACAAAAGAAGACAATTTCACAGAAGCCTGAGCATGGTGCAGTGCAAACCCACAGCTTCCCATGGGAAGAAACCTCTCTTTGGACAGCTTTGTCCGGATGGAGAATGTCTTTTCTGGGAGGATTCCTCCTTTAATGCCCCCTCTCCTCCATAACTAACCTGGCCTCCTTACTCTCCATGATCCCTTTCATGCTTCTTTGTAGGCAGGTATCAATATTGCTGATGAAATGCATTACAATTAACTGTTTGTAAAGAACTGGGTTTTGAAAGAAACTGGGCTAGTGCTGTCCAGTAACTGAGATACTTTAGTGGCAGTTACTTATTTTGCCCATATTAGTTTTTGAGAAACAAGTGAATTAACTTTCACTCAAAGGTACTTTCCATAACAGAATACCAAGACAAACAATTGTAAAATCTGAATGGAAATGAAGCATGTTCAATTTCATAAGCTTGCTTTCTAAAAGTTTTAGGTTATCCTCTATTTCAGCATGTCTATATTGAGTTTCATCAGTGTATCATTCTGGTCTTCAGAATTTCACAGTAAAGTAGCGTGAATTTCCAGCAAGGTGTAAAGGATGTCATTATTACCCTCAGTGAGATGTCAGTAGTCAGCCATAAAGAATAAAACATCTGTATAAGCTGATGCATTTCTGAGGGGGCACCAACCTTCCCTCAGTTTTCATGCTCTTTGCCTCAGCAGCACAAATTGGTACAGTGCTCAGAGAGCCAGCAGTTACGTGTTACATATCCTCAGGTCCTGCTAACATTTAATCACCTTCTAAAACACAGTAGTTGAATGCAAGAAAGAAAAAAGGTAAGGAAAATTACCTGATTTACAGTCAGTTTGGCAAACACATATGCAAAGAAACTTCCCAGGAAGAGGAAAAAGCAAGGACTGGCTGCTTAGCACTGGGCCTAATAACCTGTCCTGATGATTGGTAGGGAATAGTATATGCTTATATTTGTTTAAATTCTAAACTAAGCAGAAGCACACCTGAATGACCTAGCCATTGATACTCAGCTCTAACATCTGAAGACAGCTGGATCAATTAAATCAATGGTAAAGATTACCTCTGCAAAGCACTGTATTTCCAGAATGTAACTAATGGGAAAGGAAATCATTGGCTTTCAATGAAGAGATACATATGATTCGTCTTAATTACACTTCATTACCCAAGAGCAGTCCCTGTGAGTGTTACAGAGCAAAACAGTATGTAATCAGTTTAATGTTTTATAAGTAAAAAAATCACGGTGGGATACGATGCATGCTAAGAGAACATAGCCATACTGTTATCTTGTCATTTATATTTAATGACTACTGGCCCTTTAAATGATGGAATTTCCTTTCCTCTGTGAATGGATGTCCTTTGATAAGGGGCTACTTAATTAGTAATCAGCAACAGAAAGCATTTTTAGCATTTTAAATAATGAAGTCTTAATCCCAGTCCTTCATAGCTAAAGACAAAAGGCATACCTGAACTGCTGATAGCTTTTCTACAAAAACATGATAGGAAGGAAACTTTGGACTGAGCAAAAATGCTATCTAGAGGCAAAACACATACACCAAAAAAATGAAGTATTTATTTTCTAGTGGGCATACTTAACTAAGAATGAAGTGGTTTTTTGGTGATTTTTAACAGTGTAAAAAATAAGTTGTGAAGATGTAGCAAGACAATTTTGAAAAAGAAAATAACCATGGCTTCTTAATTTTCCACGCTTTTGTAGTTTTCCCCATTTTTTGCCCAATATAATTTTAGAAATTAAACAAGGGCTTCACAAATCCTTCTGGTTGACTCTTTGATATTTTTGGTGAATTAAATCTCAACAGAAAAAAACATTTCCTATGGTAGGACAAATAATGGGAATTTTGCCATCAGACTAATGAAAGAGAGGATGAGGCTTTTATCTGCTTTGTATCCGCTTTTCTGGGGAAAAGCCAGAATTGGGCATCAGGTACTTTATTCATTTGCAGACAATGAAACCTTTCACAGTTATATTAGAAGAGCAACAAAATCTGGGAGGAAATAAGTATGTATTCTTCAATAAAAAAGTTCCTTCTGTCTGACACAAGGCCAGGAAGAAAATCACTCTACATTTGCACTCTTCCAGTATATTATTTCCTGTAATGTCTTGTCATGTATGTGGTCTTTTCGGAGTCTGAATTGGTCTGATCTGATTTGGCAACTTTGATATTCTTATGCTCCTATATGCTTACTTTTTAGTCATAAATCGTCCATGGATTTAGTGCAATCTGAAACCATCACATTATTACTTATAATTTCTTTTGCATTTAAGAAAAAGCACTTGAAAAAGAGTTTATAGTCTTGTCACTTATGAACCCAGGCAGCAAAACAAAAACTGAGCACAAGGACCTGATTAAAACATTCCCCTGATTTTAGTGAATATTGCCAAGTTCCCTAAGAAGCCAAGTCATCTAGTTTCATTACTTGAATTCTTTCCTACCACTTCTGATAGATGCACTTGTGGAGTAAAAGTCCTTTAATGAGACCATAGATATGGTGGCTCTCACCTTGAGGCACTGTGAATCTAATTTTAGTAAAACTTGTCTACCAATTCTCAAGAATCAGAACAGTAAAGAAGTGGTGACATTTTTCTTAAGCAAATGGTTGGTTCTGAGATCTTTAACAGTGTGGGTTCCAATAAAATCTTGGCATTCACCAGACCTTGGTATTTACCTATATTGTTTTCTTTTTTGTGGTATTCCTATAAGGAGAACAGGAAATACTATGATAAATTTAACAAATGTTTGGTGAATGTCAACATTTTAACGATACCCTCTGTTTTCTGAAGTGGAAAGGATGGAGCTGTCACTTGTGAGGGTAGACAGGTCTGTTATCTGAGAAAGGAACAGTCATTCTGAAGATATTTTTCACATGAAACAGTGCTAAACTAACAGCGAGGGACTGTCTTGGAAGTGTCAGTCCATTCTTAACTCACTCTGTAGTGCCTAGATACTGTCAGAGCACAGTGTAGGATATATGACACAAAAGTCTTCAAATAACATGCTGATGGGCTCAGTGTAAGAAACAGGCAAGACAGATACATATGTTATAATGCAACACCTCAGTGCAACAGAGCTTAGGCTGCTGTGTTTGTCAGTTAGTTATAAGCAATCTCGCCACCAACCTTAACAATTTTCTTTCTGTTTGCTTAACTCCAACTATCAATCTGTTCACTGCTTAAACATTCACAGAAATATACTTGTGTACATAAATATATGCGTGTATATATTATATATTTACATAAAGCACATTTTCTTTAACACTTTCACCCTAAGACAACGTAAGACACCCGAGCTCATGTGCCAAGAGACCTCACTACAATAGCTGATACCACGCCATTAGTTCTTGCCTAAAACCAGTAGCCTGGGCAGGCATGGTGCACTGGGTACAAACAACATGCTTCCTCATGCAGGCATCAGGAATGTTAGCTGGAAATCAGATCTCCTCACTCAAAGGAGTAAGCTCTCACTACTACACACCTGTGTGTGCTGCACATGTGTGTGGACACTCCAGGAATTGAGGAGAGTCCAGGTTCAGTGAAATTCCTGTTAGAGACATAAGCCACAAAATATCGTATTCATGCTTGATACCTGCACTATGTTGCTCCTCTTGGATTTTTCTCTCAGGCGGTGCAGCTCAGTGGCCGACTTAATTTTTCTGAGCATCAAAACCTGACAGCTCCATGACTAGACTCTTATAAGTTGCAGTGGACTGGAAGATCAGAGACATGCCATGCCCTCTGATCATCCTTTTTGTGCTTTTGCTTTACAGGAGGCATAAACCTTTCTTCTCATTTCGTGTTGCAGTAACTGCTCTCACTGGTAAGATGGAGAAAGGCAGTAATGCAAGAACCCTAGGATAAATCACCCAATGATCCTAAGGGTGGAGTCCTTACTCGGTGGAATTTTACATTTCTTAGGTTCTATAGTAGAATTACACTCTTCACCCTAATGGTCACTACCCACTTTGTAGCGGACAGAGACGGCTCAGGATCCCTGAAGAAGCCATGAGGCCTCAGGTAATCATGCCCTCTCATCATTCACTGCCAGTGCCTTTCCTATGCACTCTGGGAGCACAGTTAGAAACAGCAGCAAGGATTTAGCAGCTGTGGAGCCATTCTCTTTCTGTTTTCTTTCATGGACACATGTATAAATCGGGAAGGACTCCATTGAAAAGTGGTGCACTTACTTAGGCATAAAAGCGATGAGAATCTGGCTTCATATGTTTTATTTACTCAGAAAAGTAGTAAACTCTCCCCAGGCATGGAGCTGGGCCAAGCTATGTGGTTCTGGCAAAGCACTGTCATAGAATGAGGAGGGCTAAAATTTGGCTCTAAAAATTTAATCCCAAGGAGTAATTTGATTACTTTTAAATGCGGCTTCTTTTTCAATTATTTTTCTCAGCATGCTCTCCCATCGTCTCCATCCGGAACATGAGCTGTGCCATTATGTGCCTGCGCCTGGACAGAGAAACACACAGACCGCTGCTATGCGGGGGGTAGCAAACCTCCGTCTCCCTGCTCATGTGGCACCTGATAAAGGTACCCTCATACTGCCCGGGACCTCAAGGGGCCGTGGCTTAGCAGAGATACAGAATAATGCACGAGCAGTCAAGGATTAATCTGCAAATGCTGTCTGTGGCTCTTACTGCACGGCGCAGTGCAGAATGATGGTTAGAGACCCCCGGGTTGGCTTCTCACGGCACAGCACAAGCAGAGCCACAGAGAGCTGCTGGCTCAGTGCCTAGGAACAACAAACCAGTCAGATAGCAGCCAGGGTATTGCCTCCTGCTCTGCAGCTCGCTAACTCAGTGCAGTCATTACCTTACTATGCTGTATTTTGTTTGACAAGCATGGTATATACAATAAAATTGAAAAAGGGATCCTGCCAATACTCTCCTTATTGTCCTCATCAGTGTCTTAAGAGGACAGCATGCACTCCTGTGGGAACTTGTAGGCACTCAGGAGAAAATGAAAATGCTCGGCACTTTTCCAAAACTCAGAACTTTCTGTAAAAGTCAAATATAAATGCAATTGTCTACATTTTGACACTCAAAGTAGTAAGTATTTGCTAAATTAATGGCCCTTAGCTGCTTGAACATCAATGAAAAATGGGTCAGTCTGCAAAGTGGGAGTATTAGTGATTCTTTCCTTTTCAGAGTTCTGTTAGATCAGTAATAACTGTGTGTATGGTGATATTTTATACATCTAGTTAAAAATAAAGATATATAGACTAATTAATTATAATTAAATATTTGAATTTTCAAGTTCTAAAAAGATATTAGAAAAACAGTACAATGTCTCTTCAGAATACTACATAACTGGTAGTGGGAGTTTGATTACCATTTTAAAATAATTTGCTATCTCCGTATAATGACTGAATTTCTAGCAGATAAAAAGGCACAAGAAATAAATAAGGGAAATTCATATCCTGACTCGGAAATCGGTAGCCAATGTAAGTAAATTGATTTTTAAGAAAAGAACAACCTACAAAAATAAACCTCTGCAGGATGTTCTAAAATGACAATATGATAATACTAAGGTGTCTATCATAATTTTACAGTCATCGAGTTGCAAACACTTACCTGCATTAATTCACTCAAATGTCACATTGACCTTCACAGAAACTAGTCAAAGATGAACTATGTACCACTGCACTGCAATAATAAAATATAATTATTGAATTCTCCCACAACAGAGAGTAATTCTCATGTACTCACGTATGATTTTTCTTTTGACTACAATGTCCTTAGCACCACTTAGTTCAGTCACACAACACTGCAGTAGAAAGACTGGCATCCACCTTCTCAGTAAGACACAAACCAGTACAGGATCTTGTCAAGACGACTTGATGGCTGGTGTGGAATTTTGACTAAGAATTTAGAGCAACAGAAACAGCACATTTTTAATTTATTCAAATCAGAGAATCATCAGTCATAAACTGTGTTTTTATCAGAGCGTCACAGTGGTCAGGTTTTGGCCCTTAAGCATTTAGCAGTTTTATCAATGGACTGGAAGACCTGGGGAAATCATAATAAGATTTGCTACTGACGATGCCTAAGAATGGAGAAATACTAAACCAGAAAAATAGCTGATACAGAAAAAAAAATCAACTGCTAGGTTAGACAAATGAGCAAACACAAAGTGCTATAACACAGCTACATGTAAAGGAATACATCCAGAAATACAACGTGTAAGACATTATATATATGCCCCCTATAAAGGACAGGGACAGTTTACCTCAGGGACCCTAAAAAGTATTTAGTATCATAGTGGATAATCAGTGATACATCAGTGCCTAGTGTGATGCTGCATCCAAAAGAGACAATGTAGTCTCTGGAAAAATAACCAAGAGAACTTATGTAGGCAACCAGTCTGCAGGCAAGCAGAAGGGAATTATATTAAGTCTGGATTTGGCACTGGAGCTTCATGTTTGGAAGTTTATGCTAAAAAATGGTGTCCATGATTCATGAGGGATGCTGATAAATTGGAGAAGGTTCAGAAAAATCAGTGAGGATCATTACAGGATTGAAAAGTAAGCCTTTAAACTCCAGGGCAGCAATGTATATAGTCCCTCAAAAAGGTTAAGGGGTAACTTGGTCAGAGTCCTTTAGTAATAAGAAAGAAAACTTTGATAATAAAATAATTTAACAATATTCAGGACAAGAAGTAAAAGTTAGAAACAGAGCAGAAATTAAGTCAAAATTTCTACTAATCACTGAAACAATTTTAAAAGAGCTGTGCTAGACTCAAATTTGGAAATGTTAATGATAGGCTTGCAGGTCACTCTAAAAGAGCCTCTTCATTTAACAAAGAAAATAATTAACTTGGGAACATTTGCATTCCACACAAGGTCGGGCTATTTGACTGAAAATGGTCTTTTCAATCCTCACAGTCTAAAAACAAGTTATTAGTAAGAAGTTGAAGCCAAGGGAGAGCACGTGTTCAAGAAGTCAGCATAGCCTAGAATTCGGAACACAGCTGCTCCTTAACTAAACATTTTGGACTTTAGAGGACAACCATGCTCCATACTATCCTCTTTCTCTGCACAACTGACTCACAACTCCTACTGACCTACACATTTCTTTATCACCAAGAGATAAGACTTTAAAAACTGCGTGCACGAGCTTTCTGTTAGGCCAGCAGTACTGCCCTGGTGATTCCCATTCAGTGCATAATCCCCAGAATGCAGGATATAAACTCCAGGTCATACTGTTGCCATGTGACTGAGCAGCTTGTTCATCTCCAGTTCCTGTTTGATTCTCAGCCCTAAATATAGCACGTTGCACTGCACTTTTTTGAACCTAATGGTATTGATTTCAGTTGTGTACCACCCTGGTTGCAGTTTCACCTGGATCATAGTTTCTTAGACTGCTTAAAACAACAAAATATAGGAATAGGCCAAAAGCTTCACTGCAATGAAGATGTATCACATCCTTTGCCTCCTTGCAGTGCCCACTGGAGGTGCAACACTGTTCAACAAGGCATTGTTTCAATGTGATTTGTTCTTGATCAATCCATCTTTCCTGTTTCTTAGCACTGCAACCTACCTCTCAGCATTGGCAAGCTCTTTCAGCTCTCTGAATTACAGACAGAAGTTCGGTTTGTTGGTCTCTAATTCTTATTCTCCTCTATTTCTTATGCCACTCTTTTCCAAGGTAAGAAATATGTCTGTCTTTTTGCAGACTTCTGGAATTTACCCATCCTTTCAGAGTATTAATCACTACCCAGCAACTGTTCATTTCTAATCCCTTAAATAGCCAAAGGGTGCATTTCAGCAAACCTAATGAGTACAGAATACTAAATGTATCTAAGTATTATTTGACCTGATTGTTGACTATTTGGCCAGAGTTCTTGTCCTCTGAATATTTCTGTTCCTGCTCCCATTAGGCATAAGACTGCAATTTTCCCTGTTTTCCATGAAGAAACTATACTTAGAGAAATTAAATTCCTTCTTTAGCCTTTCTGGTCTTGTCTATGCATGCCCATGTATCCCTTTTATACTCAGCCTCCAGGACCTTGTTTCTCTTCATGGTTTCTCTTTGATTTTCATGTCATTCAAGAGCTCCTGGTGTTGCATTCTAGTGTTTTACTATAACCACTCCATTTTCTTCACATTAGATAGTTGTCTGGGTTGGCCTTTTTTGTTTTCTCCCCTAGGAACTTCCAACCCTCCCTGTGAGAACTCTGCGTTTACTGAAGTTCACTGCTACTATCTGACTGTCATCATGATGTATGTAAATCCTCAGACCATCACTGCATTCTGTAGAATGCAAGCCACTGATCTGTCACATCAAGCCAGGGCTAGCACATCACATCCCGTGTCTCTCCC
>VZTM01005712.1:20137-97731 GCA_013400555.1 Jacana jacana | reverse complement strand
GCCTTTTTCTTTCCCTTTATTTTTTTTTTTTTTTTTTTTTTTTCAGCTGTAGAGAGTCAGCAGTACACTGAAAGGCAGTGCTTACCTGAAACAGCTACCATGAAGACATTGAAACTGGAGATGATCCAACAAGAGGTGGGGTGAGGGCAGAGAGGAGCAGGATGGGCAGCAGCTTTTCAAACATAAATGAGTGCAAAAGGACTAGTCATTATAGTAAAGAAACAAGCCTTCTGTTCCAGGGATCCATCAAAAATTCAACTTGTTTGTACGAGTCACTGCAAAAAGCCCACAAAGCTGAGAGGGCCCTTTTGAACAAGTCATTGAATCTCAAGTAACAGGTTTGTGTTGCATGATTCAAGAGGCAGAGATTATGATAATGGAAAAACAGACCAAATACAGTTTTGAAAGGTGTGCATCTCTTGTTTTAAGCTAACTTTAAAAGAAAAAACATCTTACTAAATTGCGTGTGTGGGTTCTGGTTGTTAACATGATTTCTTCTGCATTTTTTTTTTTTTGTTTTCAGCTACTTTCTTCCCTCACCATTTTTCTTTTCCCTTTTTCATTCAGTTTCACTTTTTTCTTTAACCTTATAATGTTAGAATGAAGCCTGATTTTTTTTCCTTAACTCCTGCACTGCTTGATAGCTAAGATCCCAGTCCCACAAACTCATTGCACAACATAGCTCCAGCATCCTGATCCACCAGGAGCTTTTTCCATGTAAAAGGACAGAAAGACTTGGTTCTGCTCAGTTCACCCATCCATCCTGTAGATCCTCCCATGTTCTTTTTACTAAGATGGCTCTTAGCTCTAAAACAGTTGCCATGAATATAGCATTGGTTATTTCTATGGTAGCTTATCTAAAACAATAACAATCATAGACAATTGTCCTCATTGGCTTGAGAAAAGTTGCCTTTAGCTTTCACACAGCGTAACTTCATCTGATAAATTATTCAGAAATAAAAGGGAAAAGAAATAGGGAAAACAATGTAAATAAGTAGCTTTATGGCCTTAGCTCTTCTTTTTTAAAAACAAGAACTCCTCCAATTTGAACTCATCAGATGTTCAAATATAAAAGTAACTTTTTCCTCTTATTTTTTATTAAAATGTTTAATATAAATCAAAGGAATTGCAATAATTCATAATTTAGAACTAAAGCCCACTGCATTTGTATTGCTGCAAGAGGCAGTTTTCCTGCAAGAACACTCTCACACAATCAAAACTGCTCAAGAACCCCAGTCATGCTCTATTCTAAAACAAAAAATGAGAAAGGGAGAAAAATTAAAAGGCTCAACACAAAAACAATGATGTTGGGTCAGACAAAAAGTCTGTTTAGTGCAGAATACCATCTCAGATAGTGTCTAAGAGTCTTAAGAATAGTATAAGGACTTGGCAGTGTTAGGTTTACAGTTGGACTTGATCACATTAAAGGTCTTTTCCAACCTAAATGATTCCATATTTCTAAGTCTTCAGAGATGCTGAGCTGTTAAAGCTGTCCTACTGTCTTCTCCTATGACCAGGAGTTATGGCCCTTCCAACACTTACATTGATAGGGAACTTAAAATTATTGACATCACGGCTGAGTGCAGCCCATATATTTTTGTCATATATGCCTTCCTTGAAACCAGAACTCTTGTTTTTTCCTGTGGGCCGAAATCATCCTGCCTATATTTCCCATTTTGCCAGCAGAATGGTATCCCAGGATGAACTGAGCAACTTTTGATCAGCAGTTTTATAGCTTTTGCAGAAGCAGTCGTATTATCTTTAGGCACAAGCAAAACAAAACAAACGAATAATTTGCTCAGTTTTTACTTTGTGAGTAATAATTATTATTTCACATGTGCCCTGATACTTTAGGATTATCACTTAATTAGCTAAATATAAATAGAGTAAACAATTGGTGCAAGTCCCACTGGAGGCTGCCCTTGGCTCTGTGATGGACCCCTGAAAGAAAGCCTGGCAACAGGAAAAAGGCAGCTCTAACAGCCACCTGCTTTGTATCTGGCATGAGTAGATGGACAGAGGCTTTTAGTCTCTTTCAGGATGCTACCCTGCACAGTGGGGTATTAAAAACAGCAGCTGTGGTGTCAACATGGTTCTTTGGAGTGCTTTCAAACCCTGTTTCTTCTCCTCAGAATGGGTACATTTCAGGAACTATAGATTAATTTCAAGAACGCGCACTGTACAAAAGGTTTCCTTTCTGCCATATCCACTTAGAGTAGGATATTATTTTTGCATACACATGACAAAGTGCAAGTTGCAGGTACGCTGTGCTTTTTTCAAAACAAAACAGATTCCCCTGTGTGCAACCTTGTCACTATGGGCGCATTCAAATCCCTCAGCACAGCAATACCATGGGCCATCTTCTGGGCTCTAGGAATATGATTTCTTGCAGTCATTTGCACAGTTACAGAGAAACGTATTTTAAACAGTATGCAAGTAATTTTACAGACTGGCCTATTGTAAATGTCTCTCCAAGACTAGTGGCTGGTATATTTAAGGGCACCTCTCTGTGCTTTCCTGGTCTGTGGCAGTCTAAGGGAGTCAGGTCCTCTGACTGCTATTACCCTTCAACCAAGCTTGAGTGGCCTCAGCCCTCTGCTAAGAATCTCAGCAGATCTGCTGATCTGCTGAGCAGATACCTGCTTTTGCTATCATTGACCACTAAACTGTGGCCAAAGACAGGAAGGAAAAAAGATACTCTGTTAATTGTAGCTCTGTAGGTACCCCAGTCCCTGAGAAATAGGGGTAAGAGAGGATGCAAAATGGAGCACAGTTGAATGGAGTGAGGTTGGACCATTTGATTTTACACTGAAATGCAAAGATAGGAGAAATTCATCAGTGCCAGAAGAGATTTGGGATTCTTTCTACTCTGTCCCATCAGTCAAAGCTGAAGGAATGTAAGATCTGTGGAAACACATAAGGATACTCACATGAGACCCTGTGAAATCATCCAGACATGTTTCTCACTATTTTACAAGACAGAAAGATGGAGGTGTACAGGCATGTAGCCACAGTAATGCAAGCGATTTTCTTAAATCTGTTTGCTTACACTAAATGGCATTTTTTATTTGAAAACTCATTAACATCAAACAAGAAATAAGGGTTACTGAGAGTATTATGTAGAAGACGGACTTTGTAATGAGACCCTGAATACGCAAGCACGTAAAGACTTTCCAGGCGGATGTCTGTGCGTGTGCCTGCAAAAGGACGTGTATGCATTAGTGGCAGAACAGACATCTGCCTGGCTGAGAATCATGTGAATCTTTGGTCTTTTGAACCCACATAATGTCAGCACATAATTTCCTTTATGCAAATGTTTGCAATTTAATTGCAAAAGTCTGGCCCTTGGTATTTTGGGAGTGAGGGATATGGCACTCACAAATGTACCAATAATTTTGGAGAAGGCAGGAAAAAATGGAGACAGGGAAAAAGCACAGTAACTTCTAAGTTTTGTCTTCAAGAGACCTTCTACAATATCCTTCTACTCCTTTATGAAGAAGATGGCAACCATAGTAGAAATGGATTTTAACTGCTCTGTTCACAGTTTTTTAGTAGGATAGCAATTTACTTTGTGTGCTAACTAACTGCAGTCTGAATTAAAAGGTGTCCTGACAGAAACTGCCAAGATACTAGATCATTTTCTGCAAATAGAGATATTCAAAATTATATCAGTACAGATTTTTTTTCACCTGCTTTATCTCAAGTTGTGAGGACAGTGTTAATAAAGGGTTTCAAAATCCTCTCTGCAGCACATTATCTAAATCACAGAACAGTATTTTATTTTCCTTAAATAAGAGATTAAAATCAGTCAGCCAGGAGAGAAACATGGGACAGCTTTTGCAAACTCCTCTTCCTCTCCTGTACTTTTCCACTTTATGCACAAAATGCACGGTAACATAAAAATGCAGCTCCAGAGGAGACCCACATGCACCACTAGGAAGGCACCGCACACCATTTCCCTCCTGTCAGCGCATCCTTTGCTGGGCAAATGTCAGAAGCGGGTACAGCATCAAGGTCTTTGCTGCCAGTTTTCCTCCTCCGCCAGCTGGGAAGAGTGAGGGCAGGGGCGGAGGAGATGGAGAGGCTGGTCCTCATCTCCCCAGCAACAAACCTGGAGCTTGGCTGACGTTCCACTTGAGCGACCTGCTGGGACGAAGAGAAGCCTGTTGGCTCTCCGTGGGGGCCTGCTGGTCACCGCTGCTCCACTGAGCTGGCGGCCCGCTTCGTTGGTGCGAAACTGAAAATTAAAACTGCAGCAAACTCTCCTCTAAGTAAACTGAATTAAGTAGCAGGCAGGAGCGCCTCAGAGCAGCTGCCTGTGATCAGAGCACTTAGCCGGCATCACCACCGATAAGGAAGCGCAGGCGGCACTGCTTTTTATTCTCCCTTTGTGGGCTTGATCTTATTACAGAAAACAAATTTACCGAGCATGAATTATCGCTAAAATTCTTAATGCTTTGGCGGAGAAGAAAGTCAGATGCAGGCGCTGGTAAATATGCACGGCTGTGGGTGAGGATGCCTCTCCTCTGCATGCTGCACTCTCCCAACTTTCGGCTATGAGCTGCTGTGAGAATTATTTCAAAAGACAGGCTGCAGAAAAAGGATCAATTAATCTGCTGAGCGACTTTTTGAATCCATTCTCAATGCCGCTGATAGCCGGAGACCCCCTCCCTGTGCTTGGTAATTACCCCAATATTTCCTGCACGCTTGTTTAAACGGCTTACTCTTGGGCTGCCTGTGAAGAAGAGCTCTCCCTCCACCGATCTGAGGCAGGGGAAAAAGGCAGCTTGCCTTATCGCTCCGCTTCACTCCATCTGCAGCCAGCGGGGGGGCTGCCTAATCGTCCTCCCTGGGACAGGGGACGAACAGGCTGGGGGACACAGATAGATGTGACACCAAAGGAGACCGGGACTTTCCTACCGCGCCGGTGCCGCTGAAAACTCATCATGCTCTCGCTGTTTCAAAGGCGAATGAGAAGCCCCTTTAAACCGGAGGCCTGTCCCTTAATTACACAAATGCAGCGATCAAAGTTATTATCTGTCCTTACAAAGGCTGGAGCTTTAATTGAATGGTGTGTTGCTACCTTTGAGAGAGTGTTCAATCCTCCTGGAGAGCAAAGTGGCAGGAGAGGGAGGAAATGGAAAAAAAGAGTGAGAGAGAGGAAAAGAGCAAGAAGAGGAGAGATGGTATTTAACAAGCAGGCTGCTTTATATGGAAATGTAATGAATACAGTTGATAAAAAATGGGAGAGACAAAAGTTGTGAAGTTTCAAGCTGTGAAAGAATTTCAAAGTATATTCAAATGTCACATTGGTTTTTCTTCAAATCTCTAAGTAGTA
Source organism: Jacana jacana (assembly GCA_013400555.1). Taxonomy (NCBI): domain Eukaryota; kingdom Metazoa; phylum Chordata; class Aves; order Charadriiformes; family Jacanidae; genus Jacana; species Jacana jacana. Next base: position 92,393 of record VZTM01005712.1, on the reverse strand, counting down.
AGTTTTTCAAAAGAGGAATATGATCCCCTATTTTATCCGCTAATGTTTTATCTATAAAAAGGGGAGAAAAAGCACAGTGTTTTCTTTTCACATGTTATAATCCCTATATTGGAAGTCTCTATTTTTTTTTTCTAACCAAAGATTTCTTCCGTGCCTTTGAAAATGATGATGTCTTCACCATAATTTGTTTGTTGTACGTTAAACTCTGAAGAATTTAATGTCAGAGACCCTGCTCTACGTTGAGATAAATGGGGATGAGTCACACTATGGCAGGACCTCTTTACCACAGTATTCCAAGCTACCCATAGTAAGACTACTTCCTTCCCTGGAAAGAAATGATGGCACACCACTGTGAGCAATCTTCAAAGATACACAAACCAGCAAGGCTTTCTATCACAGTGCTAGTACGTTAGCAAAGTAGAACATTAAAATTATGCTAATTATTAAGGCAGTGACCCAACCCAGTATGAACAATGTAGTTCTAAACCAAAATTGACAGCATGAGTATTTATCATCTTCAACAACCTACCACAGGTCTACTCACCAGGAATAACATATTTTAGACCCTGAAAAACTGATTACCAATTGTTTTAATGTCCACCACTTTCTATGATGGCTTGTAGAAATTCCAGAAAGCACCTTTGAGAGGCAGAACAAAATTAATGCAAAAAAATCATTAGAGGGAGCAAAAGCCATTTTATAGTTAAGTCTGAATATCTACAGTTCTTGCAGCCTGAGGTCCTACAGCAATGCAAAGGACGTGCTTATGCAGCACTCCCATCATAGAGATTACTCTGTAAACATGGAAACCTCAAAAGCACCAAATGTATTTCAAGAAATAGTGATTGCTAAGCTGGTCTCAAAGTTTTTGAGTGAGTTTTCATGGTCTTCCAATGATAGCTTTCAAACAGAGAAGCTACTTTGGACTTTGATGCTGCTCTGGGAGCCCACTGCGTATCCAACAATTTCTGCTGCAGGCCATATAATTATAATACCAGAAGGGAAATCTGAGATAAAAATAGGGATCAAACTGGAACCCAACAGTTGTATTTTTGCTCTGTGGTGCACTTTGCAGTCCTGGCAATAGATGTAAATATTGGCTACCTCCTGGCCTTGTAGGGGATGCAAACCCTTGCATACTGGAGAGAAACCTGTGTGTGAATGGAATAAGGAGCACTCCAGTTCATCTCTCAGGATAATCAAGGCATTAGGATTGCATTAGGATTGCTTGGTGAGTTTTTTCTTTTTCTTTTTTTTTTTTTTCTTGTTGTTGTTGTTAAGATTTAGCCCTCGTCTTGAGCAATCAGAAATACTCCTCTTTACCATATCCAGTTCCCTCACACATGGATTTCAATACTAATACTATCAAATCCAGGCAGAATACACTCAGATTTGTGTGGAAAGTGGCCCAGAATATGGATGTTTCACTTAAAGAGATTTGCATTTAGGTATCAGCTGGTAGTGGGAAGGGCGCCTCAGTTAGCTGCCTAAGATTGCTTCTCTGTGAAGGAATCCTAAACCAAGGTGATACAGGGACAAGGTATCACTTATACCTCTGCCTGAGACTCTATGGCTGTTAGACTTTGTGAAGGGGCAGGTATGTGTAAAGCGTAGCAGTACTGTGGCAAAGTATTTTTGAAATAAGGGTTTCTTGAGTCAGTGGAAAGCTGTTAAAGACTGTCTTTCAATGAGTATTTTGAACAGTAAGAAATACTGCTGCAGAATACAGAGAGAGAAAAACCTGTGGATACATTTCTAGTTAAGTGGATACAAAATTTATTTCAAAGACTTCAGTAGCAATCTTTACAGGTAGAATTCTCCACTCTTTCTGCTGCCAGCTTTGAAGTCAAAATAACTACAGTTGAAATTCCTGCTGTACCAACAGTGCCAGTGCTGTCTCTGGGGCAGCCTTCCTGGATTGCTTGAAGAAAACTTGGTGTGGTCAGTATTTGCAAGAATCTCTTTTTCCCCAGGCTGTTGCAGTAGGAATAAAGCAGGCCTTCAGCTATATCCTCCTGGGTTATCTATAGAAAACAGGCCCAGTCTTTCCACACAGGGTTTGCAGTGTACTTTCTATGGGGGCTTAGATTCTATCTAATGCAAATGCAGATGGGATATGTAAGCAGAGACAGGGCTGAATGTGTGATGCCTACAAAAGACAAAACCAATGTTAGGAGTGAGGTTTTGCAGATACCCTTGATGGCCGATCCCTTACATGTATTTAGCAGGACAGGATGGATGGAACCACTATGAATGAGATCTAAAGGGAAGAAATCTAAATGCACCAAGTTGGCCCCACAATGACACAGCAGAAAAGAAAAAATAATTAATCTTTCCCCGTCAAAAGCATTTGGATGAATGAATAATCCTTTTAAAGCTGTCACTCTTCTTTGGCTTTTTACACAGCTCCCAGTAGTGGTTTGCTGCCTACATGCTCCTCTTTCTGTGACCACTTTCACTATCTCTGCTCACAATTCTTTTCCTGTAACTTGCTCATGCAATACTAATCAGTGAGATTTTCTCAACAGGTGGTTCAAGCCCCAGGAATACCTGCTAAATTTCTAACATGATTTGAGATAAAATCTGAATAATAATAATGATGAAATTCTTCACCTCTATACAGAAATACCAATTTGCTGTGCTCTTGCTTTGTAATACAAATACCCGCTTCTTAAGAAAATAGAAATATGCCCTTCTTGTGCTACATTTTCAGTTACCTACAAGGTAATTCACACAAAATTCACAGGGAGAGGTTTGTTATTTAAATCCTACTGATGGAAAAATTATCCAAAGTAGAGCAGGATGCACTGAATTTCCTACGGTTACTGGACGAGATAAAGGATTCTTTTGGAGGCCATGGAGAAGAAAAGGGTTGTTACCAGACCTGGGGACCGTTACAAATCTTAACTTGCTCATGCTCCATTTGCCAGGCATATTTGCTTCACCTTGCCTATTGTAAGGTAACTACATTGCATTTTAAAGCAAAATAAAAATCTTATCATGACAGACATTACTACTGCAGGTTTGGACACCCGGTGTGATAAATTCCTTCCCTGCTGCCGCCTCAGACGTTAGCTCCTGTTAGTACTAGGAGCCTTCATTTACATTATCCAGCTTTGCAATAGCAAACTCCCCCTCCAACAAACCCCTCTTCTGGAGACTCCTTTCCAGAAGCTTTTTTAAAACTCCAGGAAAGTTAGAGCCATTCAGCTATAAATTTTTCTAGACTGGAATTTCCTACACAATTGCAGCTGGTTTTCTTCCAAAGATTTCTCTCACACTAGAGAGCCATTATTCACCGCTGTGGGAGATGCCATGGTTTGCCCTAAAATTATAATCATCTAATGCTTGGACTATACTCAGATTGTTAGTGGATTTCCTTGAAGCTAAGATTAAGCTCATCAGGCCGCAATTCTTGAAATGTATCTTTTATTCAGTTAAAAAAGAATAATAACTTTTATTCTAAGTACAGGCATCAGGCTAGATTTTCTCTTTTAAAGGGAACAGCTGCTATTTTTAATGATTTATTGCCAGTATCTTCCCTGTTTCGCACTTTATTTCTTTCAGAACCCCCCGATGAATACCATCTGGTTCAAGTGATTTACTACGCTTGCATTTCATGAGCTGCTCTGCGACATCCCAAATTAAGACAAGGAAAATATAGTCTGAGTTTCAGGAAAATCTTTCTGACAGATCTATTAGACTACGGAGTAATCTTTCAGTGGGAGTCTCATTGTCTGAGACATTTATAGCGAGACTGGACAAAGCATTGGTAAAATATACTGCAGGGGACAATTCTGCATTAGCAGAAGGATAGTCTAGATATATGGCTCTGAAATTGAGCTGGTCGGAAAAATTTTAAGGGAACCATTATCTGTCAGAAAATATAGTTCAGACAAAACTAAAAATACTTTGCTAAACTGTGTTGATTTTCCTGAATATAATTTCAAAGAGATAAAAAAGAATAGGAATTTTCATTTCAAAGTACTATATTACAGTCTTTTCTCAATAAAGGATTTAAATTTTTCCTTTAAACATTTTTATGCCGTTTCTGCACTAGAAACAGAAATAAAAATAAATGCAAAATACTTCAAATCACTGAATTTACTATTCTTCCATCTAGAATTATACTTTCTAGAGAAATAATGAAAAGTGTAGTTTTGTTCCAGACAAAAATGAAAGTAAGAAATAACGCATAGCTTCACAACTGAAAATTCCCTTCCAATACACTTCTGAAGGTTTTCCATGGCAAAAGTCACCTCTTTATGTTCTACCTTTACGACATGTTTCTCTGCATTTGCCCTTTCCCTATGTTATTTCAATGCTTAGTGCCTCAGCTCCTTCCAGATTAAAAGAATAGGAATGTGCATTTTGCTCTGAGAAGCAGAACTGAAAACCACTTCATAACGGCTTATATTTTTACTAGCGAATATCTTTCTCATTCCCTGTTGCTTGGTTTCTTTATTGTCCTCAGGTTGCTTGCAGTTTTGTTCTGCTTTCATTGATGTGCTTTATCCTTCCAGCTATAATATAATTGGAAATCTTAATCATGGTTGAAATCACTCTAAGGACAGACATGGAGAGGCAGTTCAACTCAGAGGTGGATTGGATGTTTTTTCTAAAGCTTTGCTGGTCACAAATGTTCCTGGAAACCTTTGTCCTCTTCAAGAGTAGGAGAAAAAAAAAAAAAAAAAGAGGTTCTTTTTTATAAACAAATCATCTTTCCAAAGTTAACCCCGCCATATTTATTTTTGAAGTCTTGGGATCTGGCCAGTGATTAGCTTTGAAAATTACTGTCCTTAGATAGAAGCAGAAAGTCTCTATCTTTGAAGACTTCCAGTTGCTTCATCTTTCTAGAGAAAGCAGCTTTCTGAAAATGTTCTGTTACTCTTAATCTACAGACCCCACTGGGTCTTCTCCTCCTTTAATCACTATTGGAAGCCTAATATGTTTCACAAAATAAAACACGAATCTGAAGAAAGTAAACATGCCTGGACTCTCACATTCCTCTTCAGTGAATTTCTTTCCCTTTTCTCACAGAAGTTCTCTCTTCTGCCACCAAGAAAATTTTCTCCTGCTATCAGAGGCAAACTACCTTACTGTGTCTAACAAGCCCTGGATGCTTCCCACACGCAACTTGCCTTCTTGGAGGAGAACCGAAAGACAGCAGGGTTTTCTTCCTGCTTTGTGGGATCCATCTGTATTCCACAGAGAACTGGAAGAGCAAAGCATTCCCATCCTCATCTGCAGAACCAAGTCTATAGGCAACTATCAACATCCAGTGACACTTTAGCAACTATATGATCATATGTTGTAAGGCTAAGATTGCTACGGTCCCCCAGCTACCATGTTTAGTTTTAAGAATCTTCTTAAGGTTTAATGCAGTAGTATAAAGTGGGCACAAACTAGGCATTTTCTGCAGCACAGAAGGGGGAAGGAGACCTCTGGGTTCTTTTAGAGGCAGTAATTTTGAGTAATAATGTTCCATGGTCCATTTGGTGAGAAGTGAGAGAAAAAGGAAAGTCCCAGATAGCCAGAAAGAGGTAGGAAATGTGACTGACATTTTCTGAAAGATTTCTTGTTATAATGCAAATAGCCACACCAGTCTGCAAGGAATCACTTATTTCAGCTCCTTCTGTAACATCTGATGTAGGACTTGAATCAGAAGAACCTAACTGTACTGTGTAAAGTAAATGTACTGCTCTCACACATTCTTGACACATCTCTGAATTTCTGTTGGCAATATTGTAATTCAGTGCACAGGGTTTTTTCTAAGAGGTGAAACACATTGTTGATATGTGAATAGAAGTACCTTGTTCTTGAGTACATGTATGTAAAACTTTGTCATAAATATAAATAAATAAATATAAAGATCAATTTTGGCCCTTGCTGGGAAAGGAGTGATCCCTTCTGATGGCTCTCTGCACTTTTCCAGCCCATAATCAGTGCATCTCAAGTGACAAGTGACCTGCAAGGTGTTTCCTTTCTGCAGCACTGCTCATTCTGGTTGCTGGGTATCTTCCTTGCAGTTTTAAATCCTGATGTTCAGTGACCACACTGAAAGGGACTTTGTCAGCAAGGGATATGGGAAGGCCTAGGTCTCTTCCCTGAGAGGCTGGAGTGAAGCAATCCGAGGGATTGCTGCCATTTTGAGGCTGTGCTGTGTAGCGGAGACTAACTCACGTTTCCACATCACATTCAGTCCTGTGATGGTGGAGGAGTAAACTTGATGCAAGGACATATGTTGGATATTACCACATGCTTTCCATTTTAGAAATACCTGTGCATATCTGTGATAAAGTGTCGTTAATCTTCTCATTTCAATCCCTTCAGTCAGGACCAATATTTGATAATTAGCTTTAACTGCTCCTAAGATGTCACTCTCATTCACATCCATCCACACACTAAAATGCCTAGCATTTAGTAGCAAACATAGAAGAGATTGATCTTCTTAGGACAGGACTGAGCTCATCTGCTAGACAAGCATTTCTACTGCTCTATGGGAAGTAAAACATTTCAGATTCCAATAGCTTTACAAATTATTTCATTGCATACTTAATATCAAGGGTTCTTTTTTAATGGACATTAAATATACATACACACACATGTTCAAATTTGTTGCCCAGAACACATTAGAAAAAGGATTTCAACACTTTTCAGATTAAATATCATCATATTCCAAAATAGTAATGATTCACAAAGAAAGCAAGCATACAGGTTGCACTCAAGTAAGAGAAGAATAGTTGAAACTATGTCTTAGAAGTTTAGCCAGTGGTTCAGAAAGCATATTCTTATTTCACCTTTGGTTTAAAAAGTATAAATTAAATCAGTTGCCACTCTACTTATGCACAGGCAAAATTAAGGCAAACATTATCAATTTCATTGAATCTGCATAAGGGAGGCTAAGTCTCCTGTGAAAACAGTGCTGAAGTATTATTGACCATGTTACCTTCTAGCTTAAGGGGCTAAGTTATTGCCAGATCAGAGAGGTCAAGTTTTAAATAACAGTGGTTATTTCAGATCCAGGGAATGCTATTAAAGTTAAAAGCAGTTATAATGCAACTTAATGTCTTTGCTTGTTTTATTTACATTTTATTCCTAGTGTGTAACAAAAAGGTCATAGAAAAATAGCTACCTGAAGGCTAAAAGGCATTTCATGATGATCTTACTTTAAATTATTTACTGTTAGATGTTTAGATTCAGACACCCTTTTTCACAGTATTGCCTTAGTCCATAAATACTTAAACTAATTTTGACTGCAGTATGTCTTTACCTCCATAAAATGAAGACCATGGAAATCTGACTTTAAAATTCTGCAGGAAAAAAATCATTGCAGTTTATATCTACTGACTGATGTTTTGCTGTCCCACAGGGAACAAGACAAAATATTTCTAATTCTTTCTTTGGTTAGCAGATGGGTCTTTAGATACATAGCTGATTTTATGACTTGACACATCATCAGTAAAGCAGTATCTTTGGACATATACCCCTTACTAGAATATTTTACTGTAAGCTAAAAAATTCATCTTTCATTTACAGGCAAGGTGAAAATCAAAGTAAAGCATTGCAACTACCTTCAACTAGCCACTCGATTCACTGATTGTTTATAATGCAAAAAGAAAACACAGTGCTCAACAAGTAGCATGCATAATTCTGCCCACTTCCTGCTCCCGTAATTCCAACAAATTCTTTAAAGTTGCTGCCAGACTACATAAGGGAAATCCAAAGCTGAAAGAACTCCATTACGTATATTCGCCTGCAGAAGTAAATTAATTTTGAGTGGCAGCATGCAAGTATCCTAATTTGTTTTATTTATGAATTACTTGTTTCAGGTCTCACCTTCTTATAGCAACTTAGGCTGGTGCCTCTAAATACATGGTTTCTTGAAAGTGAATGTTAGTGCTCCTGAGAGATACTGCAATTTGATTTCTGACTCCAGGTCACAAGACTATCAAGTGAGTTTCTATTTTCTCTGTTTTCTGGGCAAGCAGGTCAAGAGGTCTCCTGTGAGACTGATTAAACTAGACAAAAGTGGATCATGCTCTGGTCTGGATGAAAATATGTGCTTGAGAATCACAGTGTTAAAAGGTAACACTGGTCCAAATAGTCTTGTGATGGGTGGGAGAGCTGCAGTTACCGGTTTACTTGAACATTTTCATTACTATAAATCTATACTTTCATCTACGCAGAATTAATATAAAATGCCTATAGGAATATTTTCATGCCACATCCAGGTTCATTATCCTATTTTAAAATGGAGTGTTAAAACCAGTGCATTAGCTGAGGTCATTACAGTACTGCTATCAGATAATTTCCGTGCTTACGCTAATTAAAATGATGGCATTATAAAAGAAGCAGCACATCTTGTGAGGCTTAAAGGCTTAGGATCAAAATGGCTATTCCAGGCTGCTCATGGATTGCTTCTGGGGAGCAAGAACTACACGTTCATGGCTGCATGCTCCTGGCATCTTCCCTGAACTGGGCTGCCCTAGCTGCTGTGTCGGCAGCACCAGCCGAGGTGCACGGCAACTCTGCTCCACCAGGAGAGTCATCTTGGTGAAACGATAAACACATTGGCAGAAGCTACAGTCCCAGGCAATAGAGAAACATTGGCAACTAAACATTTGCAGTTTTACCTTTTCAGGGGAGGGACAGTCTTCAGAAAAGCAACCTGTTCCTTGATTTCTGCTGTCTCTATCACAGCAGACAGTGGTAAAACCCTGTAAACCACTTTAGATCAGCTGGCTTTCCTGTGACCAGTCCGAATACTACCTTTAAAAATTTTTAGGCACTGTGTGAATTGTTTTGTCATGTTAAATTCAATTTTTTGAAAAATTCCAAATACTGTTTCTAGAATGAAAAGTCACTTTTGCTCCTTGAAACATAGTTGACAATAAAAAAGAAGTCTGAAACAGCTTTGACATTTGCAAACAGTTATTTTGCATATACTTTTGACATACTGCTGTTTCAAAATTTACTGAACGTTATTATGACATGGGTTTTATATATTAAGTGATCTGATTGGCCTTTACATTTTAATTTATGATAAAATCATCATGTAGGTAAGCTATAATTAGTCTCAGCTTCTTAGCTCTACAGCAAAAATAATTGCATTGTGGAATTCATTTTTTAAAGCTTCACAGACAGAAAAAACAAATATGAAAAGGAAAAAGACTAAGCAGCTTTTAAATTTATTTTCCTCACAAGAAGTTACTGAAGCAGAACATGAACCAGCCTGTTGCTAGTTTCATGAAAGAAATAATGGAAATGAAGTTCAGACCTTACTTTTCTATGAGATCATGTTCTATCTTCTTTGATAAATTGTATCAAGAACATAAAAACTATATTGGTTATGATTATAAGAGATTATATTATTTTGTAGCTTCATAGACAGCAAAGTGCTACACTGTTTCAGAGCAGATTAGAGAGCACACACAGAAATGATGCAATTTCAAAAAATGAGCAGTAGAATTGATTTTCATTGAGTTGAATAAAATTTCAATGGCTGAGATCAGAAATGTAATTTAGTATGTATCAGAGCTTCATAATTTGGGTTATAAGTAAAGCAACAACTTCCTTAGGGGACAGGTCTTGAGTTTCTGATAACTGCTTAAATAAACTTGAGTTAAACAACAAGCAGATTTACTTGAATTAAGAGAGAACCACATACTCTAACATGATGTATAACTGATGCCACTGTATATTAAGATGTGGAGACTTTTTCTGGGTAGTTTGATTTGCTTGTTTTTCAGCAACACATCTAAGCTGATCTAAATATTGCCATGGATTTCTTCAAGCTTGTGTACATGGAAACATTTTCCCACCAACTGTAGAACAAACACATTTTATTCCTGTAAAGCTATATCAGCAAGATTGCACCAGATGGACTACAGCTCTGTATAACAAGGAGTGGGTCTGAAATAATGACTTTGGTTAAAAAGCTCTGGTTTTTAACCAAGTCTTAAATCATCCACACTCGAAAATTAGATATTTTTATTACAGAAGGAATTAACAGTCATGGGTCAGAGAAAAGGATAGGATCCAAAAAAGTCAGGAGTCCATTAGACATAAAGATGCTGGTACAGACTGTGGACTCACATAAGTCTTCTGTTCAATAACAGTTATCAAGCAAAAACCATGGGAAAATGCCATTGTGGTAGATAAGGTTATAGGATGCAGGAGAAACTAGAAAAAGAGGTAAATATAATTGAAGACTGAAAATCAGTAAGCTATGATTTTGATAGGCAGGAAAGAATAACTCAAGAGCAGTGGGTGGACTGATGTGCCCCATTGACACAAGAACATTGTGGCACCGAAATTTTCAGCTGTGGTAGGGATGAAAGACAACTGGAAGAGAGGAAGATATACCAGGCAAGGGCTCCACAGAGGCAGAATAGCAGAGGACATAATTTGCATCAATTTCTCCCAACTATATTGGGTTAACTTTAGGATTTCAGACCACAAGTTCCTGTTTTGGGAACGCACCTCAGCTGTGTGTAGACTCTGCCCTGGCTCAGGACCCAGGCATGGATCCGACTGCCCTACCACTGAGGGAAGGTGGCAAAGCCATTGAAAGGGTACCTGGCTACACACACCCCAAAACCAGCCCCAGGGAATATTATTAGGCATCTTATTTTGAATATGGTGGGGATCAGGCCCCTGTGGCAGACTGTGCTCCTTGCCAGTCACTATGTGTGTTCCTAGTGAAAGACACTAAGAAGTTAAAAAGGAAACTGTTTGAGAACACAGCTCAACTTCTGAACTTTAGTTTACCCTGGCTTGCATCCAAGATTCTCAAAGGAAAAATGATATCTTAAAACTTTAATTCAAAGGCTGCAGTGTTCTCAGTAAAGGGAATAATATCAATATCAATAACATTTAGAAGCACTCTGAGTAGAAATTGGTGTGTTCTTTTGAAATAAGTATATTACCTAAAAAAAAGTGTTCCTCTTGCCAATTTCTAATTGAAACATGCCCTAAGAGTGTGAATTTCAGGCCCTTCTGAGATGGGGTGACAGAGTTAATTTTTATACAAGTTTCCATTAGGTGATAACACTTCATTTATGGAAATGACAGCGGAGTCTACTTTGTTTGTTTGCAAACTGTATTTGGTATTATCTGTCAAACCTCAATTAAGCATACTTTGGTATCATATAAAAAGTGTGCATATGCACCAGCTAAGCAGAAGAGTTAATTAGCTGAAATATGCCAGCTCCACACCAAGGGAACTATGAATATTCATTGGCTCAGTTACACAACAGGTAATCAACTATTCCGTTTATGAATTATGTCAATAATGCCATCCGGTACTGTGTATTTTCTCAGAAAGCTATTTTTAAAAAGCATTCTAAGCTGATAGTTCAAGTCTTTTGAGAAGTATTCACACACATACATATCATATGTAAGTATTCAGAAGTATATATTTTATTATTCTGAAGCTTCTGAAGAACACTAGTAAACATTTAAAATTGTGAGGGTGCATGTGCATCTCAAACCCTCAATGTCATACCCTACACGGTGTTCATCTCTGTAAACTGCAAAAATAACTTTTCTCAGGAAAGAGTACCCCAGGTAACTAGCACATTCCCTAAATATATAATATAAATATTGTATGACTTTTAAGATTCTTTCCAGTTTGTTTGAAGATCAGTGAAACTCAAATTATGCATAGTGTTTCTTTTAATGGCAGAAGTCATTGTGTTTGCAAATCATTTCCTTGCATTTTGTCAATCAGGCTCTGTTAAACCAGTTATGATTTCCCAAGTTTTAAGGAACAGTACACAAATAGTATGCCACTATGCAACTGAAAATATTATAGTATATATGGGTGCAGAAATAATGGCCCAGAAGGACATTTTAATTCTAATACTTCTTTAGTTATGAGAGATTGCTGTTTATGGACAGGTCAGAGAAAGAGAGGAGTGTATAGCATTTCACAGGACTCAGACAAAAAAAAAAAAGGCCATTCCCTTAGCCCTGCTCATCCTTCACACTGCCTGACATTGGGCTATGACTTCACAGGATCACAGACTAGCTGAGGCTGAAGGGATCCAATGGGGCTGGAGGAGCCCCATAGCCCTGAGACCCTAGAGGAAGACAGGATAAAGGAGGAGTTTGCCTTAGTTGATGAGGACTGGGTTAAGGACCAGTTGAGCAGTTTAGACATCCATAAATCCATGGGTCCTGATGGGATGCACCCACGGGTGCTGAGGGAGCTGGCTGAAGTCATTGCTAGGCCACTCTCCATCATCTTTGTCAAGTTGTGGGGAATGGGAGAGGTGCCTGAGGACTGGAGGAAAGCAAATGTCATTCCAGTCTTCAAAAAGGGCAAGAAGGAGGACCCGGGTAACTATAGACCGGTCAGCCTCACCTCTATTCCTGGGAAGGTAATGGAAAAACTTATCCTTGGTGTTGTCTCTAGGCATATCAAGGGTAAGAAAGTCATAAGAGGCAGCCAACATGGCTTCACCAAGGGGAAGTCATGCTTAACCAACCTGATTGCCTTTTATGAAGAAGTAACCAGGTGGGTAGATGATGGTAAAGCAGTGGATGTGGTCTACCTTGACTTCAGTAAAGCATTTGACACTGTCTCCCACAGCATCCTTGTAGCTAAACTGAGGAAGTGTGGCCTGGACGGTTAGGGTAGTAAGGTGGATTGTGAACTGGCTGAATGATAGAAGTCAGAGAGTGGTGGTCAGTGGGACAGAATCTACTTGGAGGGCTGTATTTAGTGGAGTCCCTCAGGGATCAGTACTGGGACCGGTACTGTTCAATATATTCCCTCATCCCTTGGAAATTTTCTTCACAGTAAGAAGAAAATTTCACACAGTGAGAGTGAAAAAAATTTCTTCACAGTGAGAGTGACTGAACACTGGAAGGGGCTGCCCAGGGAGGTTGTGGAGTCTCCTTCTCTGGAGACATTCAAAACTTGCCTGGATGCGTTCCTGAGTTCCTGAGTGATTTGATCTAGGTGTTCCTGCTCCGGCAGGGGGATTGGACTAGATGATCTTTCAAGGTCCCTTCCAATCCCTGATATTCTGTGATTCTGTGACCTCTGGAGGTCATCTACTCCAACACCCCTGCTCAGGCAGGGAAACCTAGAAATTGCTGTCAAGGACCACATCCAGATGACTCTGGAATATCTCTAAGGATGGAGACTTGCCACATAGGTGCTTGCCGTTTGGCACAATTGACAACTGTGTTACACAGCTATAATCATATATGTGGATCCATACTGTTAGGAATTTAAAACCGTGAATATTTCACGGAAGCAAATGAATGGAGAGAAAAAGGAATTGGTTCTATTGTTGCTGCTCAGTACAGAGTGGTCTAGAGAATACTTCTGCTCATTTCCCCTGACTTTGATCTGCTTCCTTAGGCTCACATAATTCATCCCTTGTAAATCTATACTCAGCCTTTCACAGTCCTCAGGTCCTTGCATCCAGCTCATTTTCTCTTCTAATTTGCTGCTTCCTTGCTCTGAGTGTACTGACTTTCTTTACACTCAGACATAAGTTGGTCACACAGACATCCTGCCCACTTACCATTGGCTTCTGGCTTTTTTTATTTTTTAGTGTCCAGTCTTCTTTCTCTTCTTTCTGGGTGCTCTTTCATCCTTTTCTTTTTCCCAAATCCCAGCATTTCCTTGATATCCTGTATGATTCCAGTTCATCATGTCATACCATTATTCTCATGTGTCTTTTCCCCATCCATATGATTTCTATCTTGGTTAAATTATGTGTCTGACACAAACACCCACACTCAACAAAAACACAGTTTCAGTCTATCATAGTTTCTTTTCCTACCTCCTTCTCCTTGACTCCAGTACCTGTTCCATTTTTACTAATATCTTCTCTGATACTTTGTTCTTAAAAAGATCTCAATCCTGAATTTACAACAGATGTAGCATTATCCAAATTTCTGAAGTGCAAGCTTTTAAAAGCTTACCACCTTGGACAGCTTGTCTGGTATCACAGTTCTCCATGCTCTTAATTGTGCTGACACAACTCTTTACTAAGCTACATGTTAAACAAGATCAGTGAAGCCTCCAAAACAAAAGTGTTTAGCTGACTTGACATTTTCCCCAAGATATTAAAAGAGAAATACAATCAACATAGAAAATTTCAATCTCCGTATTGAAGAAATTAAAGCTTAAAAGGAGATGAGAATGTTATCTTTCATTGCACAATGTTGGACAGCCTTGAATAAAAATCCCCACATCAACACTGAGGAAGACAAGACACAGTTTATAAAGTCTTCTCTTTTCTGCTCATTCAACAGCCCTGACTTTGCTGTAAAACAAATCTACAGTTTAAAGGTACAACCTGTAATGTTAGTCATCTCCCAAAATAACTGAGATTAGTGAACCAAGTAATATCTACAGAGTGCATGGTCTGTTGTCACTCAAGGAGTAGCATGAGACCTGTTTCTTTTACAAATATATATCTTTTAGAGTACATGCTTGATCTCAAAGAGGAAGAGATCATATGCATTTTCTTTTTTCCTGTTTGTACTGAGGAAAACATCATCAAAGTAGAACACAACCTCTAAGAATTTGTGCTGGGAGGTATTCTGTTAAATTTTGCACAATGCTCATGAAGGTGTTTGGCCTTGACACCCCCCCTTCATATTAAGAGATTACTGAGTAAAATCGGAAGGACTTCCAAGACAAGAACATATGACTGCTATTTGATCTTACCAAACAGACCGTGTAAGCAATGATTAAAATGCAATTTTTCAAAAAGAAAAGATGTAACAGCAATTGCTCTCTTGTCAAGTGAAGAAAAGACCTTAAAGACACAAGATAATCTACTGATATGGATGAGAATACAAGTCTTTGTTTCATTACAGGCATCTGCTGTTCATGGCAGATGAGAAGACTAACCAGTGTATACCTGTTTTCAAATGCAGATGAATGCTAACTTTACTCTCAGTTTCAGAAGAGCTAAAAACTCAGCAAAATTGATCACCAGATTCAGTGATACTCTTGTGATGTTTGTCTTTCCATCATAATTTCTAAAAAACTTCTCAATGGATAAGCAAAACAAAAGAGGAAAACATACTGCTGATTTATTAGAAAGAGGTCATGTTGACCACCTAGGGAATAGAAATAAATACAAATTATTTAATATTAATTATACGGGATGGATAAATTTTTAGTCAAAATTTTAAGTATAAAAAAGAACAAATGTAGGAAAACACACCCACCAAAACCAGCAGTAAATAACTAACTCCTTTCCCCTCCACCCCCAAATTCCCACACACCTGCAGGTGGTGCAATTTAAACAGGAACAGTAATTTTCACTTAGCAATTTTGTATTTTAAAGAGTCATTTAACGCTGTATGTGTATTTGCAAAGAACATCCTACTCATCTTCTGTGTAAGTTACAGAATAGAAGTCATTCACTGTGGGATAGAGTCCTGTTTTCTAAGTTTTGTCCCAGTTTCTCTTTAAACTAGAATGGTATTTCGTATCTGTATTTAAACCAAAGGTGGATTATGATTAAATAGGATACATTACAGCACTGATGCTTTGCATACTTCCTCTTTCACGTAGCATCTAGCACTGGCCTCTCCATAATCACATACAGGTTCAGCCTATTTCAACTGTTTCTCCTCATTTCTCTTTTATCGAGGGTTCTTCTATAGCTATTCATCTTAATTTGCCACTCAGCTCTTGTCTCCTTCCTCAAATTAATGGCCATTATTTACCTCTCTTGTTGACATTTATGTATCCTCCTTATTAGAAAAAAATGCCTTCCTTTGTATTTTGGTTTGGGTGTGTGAAGCGGCTGTGCGTACATGCTTGTCTGATTCACCTAGTCCTTTTAGAAATACATGCAGGATCTTTAGGAAAAGTTAGTGTAATGTAATGAAAACCTTTTCTTTAAAGTATTTCAATCTGTTGTCAGTCTTACATAGATGATCTTGCTTTGTTGAATGGCATATAGACAGCCCTATGCTGAAAACACATGCACACAGAAAGAGATATTATAATCTAAAAATCATTTGTAAGGAAGACTACTGGATCAAAGCAGGATTAAAATTTCTAACAGACAGATAAGACTAGCATAATTAGATCACCAAATAGTTTGCCACCCTTTCTCTGCATAGTGAAGCATGTTATTCTTTTCTTTTGTTTTCCTTGCTGAGACCCTTTTTCCTATTATGACAGTATTTAACAAATACTTCTTTAGTGCCTTGGAATTCAGTGAAAAAGGAGATTAATAGATAAGGGTCTGAGAATAGACATAAACAGTCTGTTCCATGTTTTGGGAACTGTAATTCAATGGATGCACTTAGAAGCATTGTTATAATAAAAAGCCATCCTACCAGTGTTGTACTGGCATCACTGTATGAATGTGAAGTAAAAGAATTTAAATTCAGGAGGAAATACTGTTAATGAGGAAGAACATACTTTCTCGCTGAGTTAAAAGTTGACTCTCCCATTACAGAGCATCACAAATGTGCTGAAATGAATCCCAAGTAATGCATCACTTTGTGATTATTACCGTCATTTAATTCACCCTTTCTGTCAGGTCTTTTCCTCCTATTAGGAATTATTAATAACTCACATATAATTTCACACTGCTTACCTTTTCTACAAGGTTGGCTGATCTGCATATAGGCTTCTAACTAAAATGCTCACACTTTGAAGAGAAAGAAGAAATTTCCTTCAACTGCACAGTGATTTGTTTACTAACTAAATACATATTCTAATTAAATCCCTACAGTGAAAAATACTTTTTAATAGTGAAAGGTATAAAGTAAGCTTGAACTTGAACCTTGTAGGTACAGCTGGAATACAGTGTAGGATCTGGAATGGAATGTACAGAACATAATGTAGTCCTGTAGTGAGCTGAGTCTATAAAGAGCCTCAGGCATCTGTGCACTTAGAAGTAAATCTAGGGATATGGTTAAAGAGGGAGTATATAAGTCCAATTTTGTTTGTTTTTATTTTAATACACTTCATAGCTAAAGGCTTTAAGGAAAAGTAACGTACTTTTCCTTAAAGCCTTTCCTTAAAAGTAATGTGGCTGGAAGTAATGCACAGAAAGTATTCTGACCTATTGTTTTGCACTGGCTATGCATACTATTCAGATGCAAAGTAGATGGATGCAGGAGACAGGAAAAGTATAGTAGGTAACATTTATACTAATCAGTGTATATTCCTACTGAGCCTGAAGTGTGGAGGAGCTCTAAAATCATCAGGTGGCCCTGCAGCTCTTTGTGCTGTTGTTACTGGCAATATTCACAGGGAAATACTAAGGTAAGATTTATGGAGAAAAAGGAGTTTAATATATAGAGGAAAATATACAGAAAACTTGCAGAAAATATAGAATATATCCTAAACAGCTACTTCATAAGATGTGAATAGGAGTTCTATTTCCACTAAGTAGAAAACTGTTCATATAAATTATGGGGCAAAAGTCAAATTTCCTGGAAAGGAAAATGAATACAAACTCTGCATATGGGAAAATGTACTTCCAGTAGCAGCAGCACCTTTATTGATACCAACCCACTTGGAAAATTTGTCTTCGTATGAAATTATTTTTATTGATCCCGAAGGGCACTCCCAAGCTGGCTTTCTGCTCTCATTTATGTCAATGCAATGCCACTCAATTTAGAGTTGAACAATGAGTAAATTTGGACCCTCAATGCCAGGCCCCAAAAACCCAGTCCAGGAAAAGGGAGACTTACAAGTTTTCTGCCAATACATTTCATGTCCTCAGGCATACAACTATAGTTCTGTCTGTAATTCTAAGCAAAAAAGAACTCTAAGGGAATATTTTTAAGTTTATGTTTGTCTGATGCCTGAGACAAACTTGCAAACTAGTGATTTATTTATCACTAGACTTAAATTCAGATTAGGTCATGTATCAGTTTTATCAGACTCTAGATACAGGATTATGGTACACAATCTTCCTGCAGCTTTCATCTATGAAACTCATTGGGGAAAAAAAAAATAAAAATTGGGGTTATTTTGTTGGTCTGATATGAAACCCCTGGTGCGGGGTGTTTCTTTATAGAGACTGAACATTTTTCCCAGGTAAGTAAGCAGATGCAATGCAGTGACATTTGTTAAACCACATAGAAAGCATACTGTAGTATCCATGAAGCCATCCATACGTGACTAGTGGCAGATAGCAATTTTTACCATTGTATTTGTATGGTGGTAATATTAATGATGCAGCCTACTTCAGGCATGTATAGGCTGTTTCAAGTAACATGCTAAGGCAGCATGAACTGGTGTTGATGCTGAAAGGCAGCATAATGCTGTCACCTTGTCCTGGGCTGATTACTCCTCTGCCTCTACCCCCCTGTTTCTTGTGCCATGCAAAGAATCAATGCAAAGATCTACAGAAAGAAACTGTCTCGGGTTAAAGCTAACTCAGAAAAAGATGGAAAATAGACTTAACACAGAGCAGTTTGTCAGTTTAATTCAAAATGAAGGCTCAGGAGCATTTAGCTGACACAGAGGAAGTGTGGAGCAACACCAGCGACAGGTCCAGTGGCAGTGCTCGTGTCTGGTGTCACAAAGTGAATATGCATCACTCAACCTGCTGTCAGCAGAAGACATGTCCCCTTTGCTATTTCCATCCCTTGCGACTGCATCAAAACCTTGCAAATAGGAACTGAGTAATTCAAAGCATGTAATGGTCTTTCCAAGTCTGCAAACAAGAACAAAAACTTGTGAACTGTTTTTAGTCACTGCAGGGATGCACTGCTTGAAACCCAACAACACAATAATAATAATAATTTATATGACCTTTTTCAGAAACAATTGTAGATTTAACTCAAACCTTTGTGTCAGTCAGGTAACTGAACACACATATGGATAGTCATAGAACCATAGAATTGTAGAACGGCTAGAGTTGAAAGGGACTTTAAAGATCATCCAGTTCCAACCCGCCTGCCATAGGCAGGGACACCTCCCACTAGACCAGGTTTCTCAAAGCCCCATCCAACCTGATGTTGAACACTTCCAGGGATGCAGCATCCACAACTTCTCTGGGCAAACTGTTCCAGTGTGATGAGTCCACCCTCATAGTAAAAAAATTCCTTCCTGGTATCTAACCTAAATCTCTTTCAGTTCGAAGCCATCACCCCTCATCCTTTTTTTTGTAAAAAAAATATCTCTCCAGCCTTTTTGTTCCCCCTTTTAGACACTGGAAGTCCTGTAAAGTCTCCCTGGAGCCTTTGCTTCTCCAAGCTGAACAACACCAACTCTCTCAGCCTGTATTTATCTCACAGGTGCTCCAGCACTCTGGTCATCTTTATGTCCCTCCTCTGGACCCATTCCAACAGCATTCTTCTTATGTTGAAGACTCCAAATCTAGACACAATACTTTATGTGGGGTCTCACAAGAGCAGAATAGGGGGAAAGATTCACCTCACTCAACCTGCTGGCGACGCTTCTTTTGAGCCAGACCAGGATGGGATGCAGTTGGCTGGCTTGCATTGCTGGCTCATGTTGAGCTTGTCTTCTACCAGCACCTCCAAGTCTTTCTCCTCAGGGCTGCTCCCTAGCCATTCTCCACACAACCTTTATTTGTGCTTAGGATTGCCATGACCTACGTGCAGGACCTTGCATTTGGCCTTCTTGAACTACATGAGGTTCAAACCTCTCAAACCTGTCGGGGGCCCTGCATGCCATCCCCTCCCTCTAGCATGTCAACCGTGCCACGCAGCTCCGTGTTGTCAGCAAATTTGATGAGAGTGCACTCAGTCCCATTATCCGTGTCACTGACAAGGATATTGAACAATACCAATACCAGCCCCTGAGAAGAAGGTGAGAGAAGAACATAACCACCCTACAGAGCTCAGCCTGGGACACATCGTCATCCTATAATATAATTACACCAACAGAGAATAACAATGGTCTACACAAAATACTTCTGTAAACTTGTTTGTTTGTTTGTTTTGGGTTTTTTTTTTGTTCAGCCAAAGAGTGGCAGGGAAGATCAAAAAGGGCCAAAAACACTAACTCTGATGAGAAGACTCATCACACAGGCCACAAGAAAAAATGTCCTGCAGTTTGTCTCTTTGCAGAATGCTTTGACAAAAATTGCATTTTACAAACCTTGTTTAACATATATTTCATGTAATTCTTTTGAAAATGACTCATTTGGCCTTTACATTAAAAAAACCCACCAAACCAACAACAAAACCAAACCAACTGCAAAGGCTGTATTTTAGCAGTGCGTATTGCAATCTAATTTTTATTCTTGGGGTATAAACTATAGGGCTAAAGGTGCATGTATTCCTCATATTCCAGACAATCTTTGATATTTTTTTCGTTCTACTAAAGTAATTGCTGCTTCTGCAATTAAAAAAATAACCAAAAAGTTTTCTGATTACATGAAAAATATAAAAGTTTCAACTCTAGTCACAGAACAATTTGGATCTCTAGCAGCTCATATAACCCATTCCTTTGCAGCAGGTAAGCAAAAATTTAATTATCTATAGGAGTTTCTGATAGCTGGCTCTAGCTTGCTTAATTCCATTGAAATATTTTCCCAAATTCCTGTGATAATTTGCCTCACTCCTCTACTTGGTGAAGTTTGTTGTGTTTTTTTTTCTTCTTTTAATTTTCTTTAAATGTTAAGAACAAGACTTTTCATCTCTTTATTGTCCTTTACTTAACTACGGGGGGGTTGCATGCCAGCATTTCAGTTTTGTTCCCTTCCTTTCTTCTCTTATCTTGTATTACTCTTCTCTAAACTGTATCTCAACAAAAGTAGATGCTGAAAGAAAGATAGGAAGGATACTGAAAAAAATAACAAAACAATAACTGAAATTAATTATTGTTATCAATGCTTTGGATTAGGCATTACTGTAGGAAAGAAAGTATAGTTTCATCAATTCTTTTCTCTCGACCAGGTTCTATTGTGTTTATTTGGGTTGAGGATTGGTTTCCTATTCAAATAATCTCATTGAAATTAGAAGGATTATCACTGCAGCAAATATTTCTCATACTGAAAAAGGTGGCAGAATCTAGTCTTGAATGATATTCATAAATCATAACCAAAAGTGGTTCAGTAAATTATTTACCTCTAAACTGAAATATTTGCATTAGATGGGCATTTGTTTCCCAATTTGTGGATCACCCTCAAGCAACTGCCTACCTTTTATTAGCAACCTAAACCAAAAAATACCACTTTTGCTCTCTAGCCTATGACTCTGATATGCAGAGACACATTAATTGCTCTGCATTCCTGAGTAATCATTTTATGATGGGTTTATTGCCACCTCTCCCTTATCAGGGCATGGCACTGTTACAGACCCTAGTGATAAATTACCCTTTAGAGAGGGAGAAGACAGTGCCACTTTAACAAGTGCAATAAAGCACTTTTTATACCAGGAGAGTTCAGTGCATTTCCCATTCATCATACACCCTCAGTGATTTTACACAGATTTTACACTGTTGATTAGCTCATTAGTGGGGTTAATTGGATACATTAACTGGCAGAATTACAGCTTGACTATGAACCAGAGGCTGCAACATTATAAATGACAGACAAACTACAGACGTGCATGGCCAGCCTGAAGGAAGTTCTTCTCTTTGATTAACTTTCATTAGGTTTTAATTCTTCCCTTCTACTTCTATAATTGACTCTGCCTGACTATTTACTATAGCACAAAATGAATAAGTGAATAGATTACATGAAGCTGCAATTTCCATGGCTGTCTGTCCTCATGTTGCAAATATTTAGAAGACAACAACTTGAAAATGAGCATTAAAAAGACTGTGAATAGTTAGGCCTTATAATTAAAGTGCATAAGCAGTCACACCCTAGCTGCCATCATATATCCTGCTAGAAAATAGTGTCCACAATTGCATATTTGGGACCCAACCCTGTTCCCTGCACATAGTCAGAATTTTACACATGGATTAGTGTGATATAAAAAGATAGGAAATATCTATTGTATGTTGGAAGCAGAATGGACCCACCGAGCAGCTATCTGCTTAGCCTATATTTTGCCCTACTCTCTGCAGCTGCATTTATTGAATGGGTCTGATTTCCAGAACTGTACAATATCTTAACTTTTCTCTTTTCAGTAATATAAACTTTGGAAAGACAGACATTTATTTTGCTTAGCTTCTGTTTAAGGCCTGTTTCATTTGCCTTTTCATTTCTCTGTTAAATAATGCTAGCTTTGGATTGCTACCAGCCTCTGAGGTTTTTTTGTCTTTTCTGGAAAAACAGCACTTAGTCGTGAGTGGTAACAACATCAAAGCACTCCTGTATATTCCCTCTTAACTACTTATAAACCATTGCTTTCCAAATTATGTTATTATCTACAACAAAGTAAGCAATTTGAAAACTGAGGATGAAATCTGTGGGTTGTAAAATCCATGACTACATCAGTGTGAAAAAAGTAGCTTTGTTGTTGATTTCGTTCCAGTAGCTCCAGTTTTTGAAGGTGAATCACCACCTTATACTGAGACAGCTACACTTATTTATAAGGTCCTTAATAAGGAGGATTGTAGACTTCCCAGGTAAACAATTTACTAATTCAGCCCTGAAAGCACAGTAGGATAAAAGCAAATCAATAGCAAGATAGACATTTTCATTCCTAATAGGTGTTTTGTTATCTTAAAACCAAAGAAGTAGTTCTCAGAAACATTAATAAAATTATTTCTTCTAAGAACAGTATCCTCGCTGTTTTCCTGTCAATATTTTGGTTCCTTTTGGTCTCGTGGTTTATTCCTTTGGGAACAAGATTATTGTCCCATAAACCAGCAATCAGTTACTATTATCCTTTAATTAATAGTAATGGTGTGAAGCTGAAAAGTAATATTGCGTGGCTTGTAATATGAGTGTTATTATGCACTGCACTTACTGACAGGGAGATTGATTCTAGGCCTGCTTTAGCACTTCCAGAACCAAATGGCTCAGACAGAGATTTGTACTGTCACACAGACATCACTACCCAGACGGCTGGTTTTACTCACATTAAGTAGCCCTGCTTTGCAAATGGCCCCACTGAAGTGAAAGGAAATGCCAACAGAGTGAGGTAATTATACTCGGCATAAATAAACATATTTGATCTTGGCCCAGTGTTTGCAAATTCTTCCTCTGGAAATCACAGCAGGCATCAAAGACAGAAGTAACATGGTGTGACTGCAGAAGCAGGCTTCTGGCTCCCTTCAGCCACAGGCACAAGAACATGCCTTATTGGAAATGCATGAGAAGAGCCCTTCGAGTCAACAAGATTGTTCATGCACCTAACACTAGACACTTCTGCAAGCACCTGGGTTGTTTGAATAGGAACTACACATACTGCTGAGAGTTCCCAGGTACTTTTAGCACACAAAAGTCATCATATTGTTGAGGTTACTGAGAGTGAGCTGATGAATATTGTTCCTAGTCAACCTCTTAACTGAGCACATCTCTTAACAGCAGATCTCTGCTCTGCTCTGCTCCTCCAGCATTTTCACACTCACAGCTGCCACATTTACTTAACAATCCGGAACTTCCAAAAAAAACCAAAGGGAAAGCACAAACAGAAGAGTTGTTTACCCTGATTTCTGGTCAATTAAATACTCCTTTTCCTAAGATAGGTTTTCTTCCCTATTAATGAAGGTTCTTATGCTATCTAAGTTCAAAATCACCATGCAGGCAAGATACTGGGCACCAGACCTGAAAGCTCCGTGGCTACAGCTGCTTGAGCAGGTAATTTGGTTCCCCAGTTTGCTCCTCAATCCCCTGACTGGCCATGCTACATCTATGTTAGTTTTCTTCCAAGCTCGCTTTGGAAATGAACTGACTAGTTAATTACTTTTGAGACAAATGCAGATGCAATTCTACACCTGGTGCAATAATAGAAAGAGGCATCACTCTGGGGAGATACAGCACAGTACTTTCTCCATTTTAGATGCTCGGAATTTAAAACCTGTTTGTCAAAATTGTCTTAAGGTTACAAGGGGTCTAGGGGAAACCTGAGAAAGATGCTCAGTGAAGACAGAAATTACAATTATGTTACTAACATTATTATTATATTACTAAGATTAGAGTGTGGTTTCATGCAAACTGCCTATTGAGAACAGTCCAAACTCATACTGGAGATGGCTCTAACACTCTAACAACATAATAGTCCAGATAACTCAAGTCTTGCACTTGAGAACATTACCTGGCCCTGTTTAATTCACTCCTATGGATAGACACCACTAGGTGTGTAGTTCTGAATATCTGTCCTGGGCACAGGGAACACACACCAGGGCAGACGCCTTTAGTAACCATCTGGCTTGAAGTGACTCCTTTCAAAGAAACTTACCTGAGTCTCTGTTGTGACCGTTGGCAGATGAGAGAGTCATTTTCAGGTTTAAGTGTTTATCAGCTAGCTATATGAACAGTAATTAAATTTCAGGTTAAGAACCTTGTCAGTAAAAAGCCTGAAATAAAAAGGTCCAAGGCTTAGACAAAACAAACAAACAAACAAACCAACAACCCCAAAACCATAATTAGGTGAAAAATAATAAAAACCTGCATTTGTTGACTTCAGTCTGATTTACATTTTGAAGGCTCCAAAAAGATATACAAAGTTCAATTCCTTTTGCAAATAGACCTGGGAAAAGGAAATAATTTGATAATATTAAACTTTAATTCTTCTACGGCTGTCGGCTCGGAAGAGCTAATTTGTGATTTTACCATGAAAATTAACAGTATGAAAGATATAAAAGTCTGTTGTTAAAAGGAGGAAAGGAAGTTTCAGGGAAATGCTCCACACATAATGGGATGAATAATTACTTCAAATAAGACCCTGGGAGTCAGCAGAGAATCTGCAGATGAGAATGGGAAAAAAAGAACTGATTGACAAAAACAAACTGTCTTTAGGGACAAAATGTTGAAGGTTTTAGTGAAAATTATGAAAAGACAAGCTGAACTACAACAATCAAGTAGATTAAAGCACTCCCATGCATGTGTGTCCTTCAGACACGTGCTAAAAGTTAAGGAGGAAAAGTGGAACCTTATGTAATGAGAAATAGGGTAGAAATTAGAGATAGTGCAGGTACAAATGAAAAAACACAGACTTAAACATGTCAACTCAGTTTTCTATAATGACAGTAATATGGACTACTGGAGGCAATTTAAGGTGGCTCTGAATTGGGAAGCCCTGCCAAAACAGGGAACAATGCTACCTTGCTTAGATATCAAAAGAAGAGCTATTATTTAAGAAAAAGAAAGAAAATAGTCAAGAATCTGTTGGCCACAGTTAGCTTCCCAAAACTATGCAAAGCTGGAGAACAACTTCTGATGGAAAAACTAAAAAAGAGGTAAATAAAATATCTGTTTACTAAAGTTAGTCTCATACTAAGGTGACACTTTTCTTTGACATGACAGATGATCGAGGAAAGGGGAGCACAATACAAGTTAGCATGTGTGTATACAGCCAAGGCTGATGATAAAGTCAAAGTCATATTTAAAAACCATTTGCTTCTTAACTGTCATAGTTTCTAAATAGTTATTTATTCTCTTCTGGAAATCTGAATTATATTTTGATGGCAGAAAAACTGTAGGTATAGATAATTTGTTCAATAGTAGACTCCTTGTAAGGTGTCCAGTCTTTTTTGTTGTTGCTGTTTCTTGCTTTCATATTTTGCTCTCTAGATACTATATGATTCATACTCCATAATGCAATTTTGGCCACTTTCCTTCCCTCTGAATTGATGTTTCTTTCCATTGCTGTTAGCTAACACGTTATTCAAATTCAAAACATTATTATATTTCTTCTCTTCTTGCTTGCTCCCTCTTTTTTTAAAGATCAAACCTTATTAACATCCTGGCTCCAATTCCTTCTATTTTTTCTGTATGCTTACAGTATGACTTCAAGTTTTACAATAGAAAAAATAGTTCCCCCCTGCAATTTCTCGGGGAAATATAGTTTCCAAATTTTCTGCCTTCTGCTCTGCAGTATCCCAATTTTTACACCTCATTAATATGATGCAACCATACACAAACACATACTCTATTACTTTGTCTCTAGACCAAGACACAGGCATTTGTAGCTACTCTTTGTCTGTCTCACAGTTGTGCTCTCTGTTGTTTTACTGATGTAAAAGTCCCTTGATATTTTCACTATTATAAGGTATTTTCAAACCATTCTATAGACAGCTTTTAAACACTATTTTAATAAATTAATGTAGTGCAGGAAAATAAATCAGAGTTTTTGTCCTCACAAAAATATAGAACCCTCCTTACATCACTTTGAGAAAAATATCCACAGTCTGATGGCTTTAAAATACTGACCTTCCTACTTCATATGTGTTTGGTTGGCTGGTTTTAGTTTTTTTTAAGAACCGGAGCTGTTGCATTTCATTACAAGGTTATGAAATTTATAAACCAACCTCAATTAGCCATCAAAGGGGATTCTTTAAAATAAAGGAGTTAACAAGGTATAGTCCCTATTAGCTTCATATGTAAAGGTTAAGTAGTTTGGATGGATGGTGAAGAGAATACACAGAAATCTGTAAACATCCATGTAGCTATTATTTATGATTTATGAAAGAGGGCATTCAGCAGCAAGCACATATTTGGAGTCAGGCACTGCAAGCACAGTTGCACAAAGCAGCCCAGTCCCACTGAGCTCAGCTGGGCAATGCCACACCATACCACCTTGCAGCTTGCTGCTTTCTCCGTCATCTGGAGGGACAGACGGCATGGTACTGCCCAGCAAGCCCTCAGTTTCTTCACCCTGTGCTGGTCTGTAACCTCAGAAGGAATGGCTGGAGGCCGTTTACTTTTTCAAATAGTGTGACCCTGGCCGTAGCTTAACTTTTATTATTTCTGTTTTGAGATCTGTCATACCTATTCCCTTGTTACTTGACCCATTTGGATTTCAGATAGTCCTTCCTTAAACTATGACTAGAGAGAACAGAAAAAATGTAAGTACAAAATAAACCAATATGATTGTAACAACTAAATTTAAATCCTGTATGCAGATATCTTAAAAGTCTTGGCTACCACCCTGATATCTGTCATGCTTCCTCAGCCAAACCCCAAACACCTTCAGTCTCAGGTGAAAACTGGGGGAATACTTGAATCATGCAGTGACTCCCAAAGTAATCAGCTCTGAAATACAGAGCAGCAAGGCAGCAAGCCCCTTTTTTGGAAATGCAGCAGCTGTCACTGACAAGCCTTGAGGTCAGCATCCTCCCTCCCCAAGCCATGGAGGCAACTCCACCTAGGGCTGTATCCCAAAGGACAGAGGCAATCTCTCAAACAGACAGAAATGTCACCAAGAAAAACATGTTTCCCTGATTATGAGACCTTGATGTGAGCAGGGAGGTGTGACCTGCCTGTCCTGGTGTGAAAAACCCAGACAGGAGAGCAATGAAGGGCAACTGAAAGAGGACAGAGCTGCATGGTTGGTTTTCTTCACTACAAGCTGGAGCTTGTTTTCCTGGAACATTTTCTGCTCCAGCCTAGTCAACAGAACAGAGTTGGTCAGAGGTGAATGACAAAACTGTTTAACAGGGATCAGTCTCTCCTGAAGGAGTGAAATGTGCAGGGTAAGTCAAAGAACAGGGCAACCTGTTCTCTGTGTCACAGCGCAGGATTAGTTTTCTGCATGGTACCAGAGACAGACTGAAGGAAGAACTGCTGTGAGACCTGAATGACAGGAGGTTGTGAATGACAGGCACTCATATGCTCTAGCCAAAGCACTGTCATACCTAAATACTAAGTAGTTCATTTTCTCTCTCAAGTCATTATTATCAGTTCATACCTCTTCATCAGAGCTTATGCAAGACCCCAAAGCCCATGCTGTGAGTCCCTAGAAGTCACTGTTCCTCCTGCTTTACAAAACATCTTTTGGATGTCTTTTACCAGTGATTTTCCCCTGGAGTTGTAAATGGAATAACATGTTCTCCAGAGGACTTCTAGGAGAGCCAACAGCAGTTACTCCCCGTGCCTTTTTTTTCAGGACTTCAGCTCTCAATTATTCTCATTCTCTCATGTTTAAACAAGTGCAGACAAGTTCAAATATACATACACACAGAGGATGCCTGCAGGAAACCATACATCTGACTTACTACATATTAATATAAAGAATAGTGAGTTCTTAACAGGTATGTATCAGATAGTGGTTTTCCTTTCCAAATCTGTATCAGAATCTGTTCAGAAAACAGATTCAAGTTCAGTTTCACAAAGATATCCAAATCAACCACATTTAAAAACTGAGAATATTACTGCAGCTAATACAGTTATAATGCCCAAACTGAATGCCACTAAAATACAAATGTGCAATTTACCCTCCTCTTGTTCTCTTCAGAGAACCCTGTGCCTGTGCCTTCTGTTATTGATATTACACTATGATTTTCACACTGCTGATAGACAAAGTTAGTTCAATTATTCTGGGGCCTGCTTTCTCTAATTTGTATTTTGCACACAGGGCTTTACACTGACAACCTAGGCAAAATGTGTCTTTCTGTATTCTTAAAAGAAGCAATTCCCTTGAAGATCTTATGGTGTTTGCATATGACAAAGAAGATATACAGATAAATTATATTTTAGTACATTCTCACTAGAACTGTAGCTGCTAAGAATTCAGAAACACTGGGAATATAAATACAGAAATCTCAAGCAATATGTGGAATGCTGCCAGATTCAGAAACAATCCAATAATGTCATATTTTGGAGGCAAGATATCTTCAGTCTAGCAGCATCTTAAAGCTCATAGTTCACATTACTAAGTTCATATTTCATGGAAGTTACACACATATAGATTTCATTTTTGCTGCAAAGGTGATGAATTGCAAAAGGAGATATCACACCAAAACATAAACACAAGCAGAGAAAATGTGTTGGAAGGTTTTACTGTTTCTATAGAATTTCAAAAATCAGCTGTAATATAAAATCATACTGCATTAGGCACTGTGCTTGATATGGGACACCTGCTTATATTGCTTCAAATGTAAAAATTTGGGTACCCTGAACACAGTCCAATTGCCTTTTGAATTTATGTATAAGTCTACAATTTAGTTGATATTCAAAATACACCCACTGAATTAAGTAAAAACTACACAGGAAGTTATATGCAAATGGTAACTGCAAGATTTGTAGACACTCGCTCAAGCATGATGTAACAAAAAGCCATGTAGCTGGACAACTTTAGAAATGACGCAGCCTTAGGTAGAAATATAATGTCAAAAGAAACCTGCATAGCTCCTTTTCTCTTTGAGTTAGATTTTTACTCTTCACTGGCAGTACAAATCATCAAGGAAAGTCTCTCGATGTAGGATGTCCTCT
Organism: Jacana jacana; assembly: GCA_013400555.1. Classification (NCBI taxonomy): domain Eukaryota; kingdom Metazoa; phylum Chordata; class Aves; order Charadriiformes; family Jacanidae; genus Jacana; species Jacana jacana. Next base: position 63,138 of record VZTM01005712.1, on the reverse strand, counting down.
GATGTTGGCCAGTTTTATGCCACTTATCTTCTCATTTCTCCAGTCAACTCTAAACATGTTACGCAAGAAAAAAAAAAAGATGAAGGAAAACCTAATTGGAAGCTGCTATCTGACTAAGAACTGCAGCACTAAACCAAAACCTTGAATACATGGCTTGCTGAAATAGGGGAACCAGGGACTTTTATTTTATAGTTATGTGTGTAGATTGACTTGTGCATAACAAAAACATACATGTAATTACTCCTTGGCTAACAGGAAAGGGTCTGGGAGATGCAAGGTGAGAAAGAAGAAGAAAGAGGCAGGAGAAAGGGAGGAAACTTCTCCGGTAAGGGAAAGTGCATTACAAGCTCTCTGTTAAAACTTGTAGTTAAGCAATAGGAATACAAATATATATTTAATTTTAGAGCAATTTGTAGGAGGTATAATATCTTTTTTTTACCAACTAGTATAACTTTCTGCAACTGTGGATATGCTAAGCACTTTAATTATCCGTGATATTTTTTTGCTTAAAAATCAAGCACAGAAGTGCAGAACAATATAACTTCCTAACTTCTCCAGAACACTTCATGCCCATGTATAATGCTTTTCTGAAGCACCTGCCTTCTTCCATGAAAGAAGCCTAGTGTCAGATGTAATCTGGTGCTGCTTCACTGAAAGGAGAGCAGTGGTACTGATGTAAACCAGCTAAATATATATCTTCAAAGAGCATCAATTAAATGTCACAACTTCCGTGACCAGGGAAGGGAAACATTTTTGCTGAGATGGCGAGCTTAGGCTAATGTTACCCAAGGCAGAAGAGAAAGGTTCTTGGTTTGAGTCTGAAATATTTTTCAAAAAAGCAAACTGCAGCACCCTTAATTTTGCTGACAGCATTTTTAATAAAGGAACTGAGTCTGTGAGACTGTAGCAAATACTCCAGTATCTAGGTAGAAATGGAATTTGCCACTCATTAAAGAGGTTTTCTTGGATGAAGCTTGTGAATGTGATATCCCGCAACACAATGCCCACAATGAACCCAGGCATATTTCTCTGACAAAAAGAAGAGCCACAAACGCAGCAGTGTATGAGAGAGAATGGAGATTTAATATTGCTTCAGAGACTGTCTGAATGAACTTCTTATAGAAGGAGATTGAATCTTTCTGCTATAAAAAACTACAGATTATTACATCTTGATGGGCTTAGTTTATTATGGGATTCTCGCACGGTCGAAGGGAGTTACAGTGTTATCTTCCTTCTTCAGGATTTTGGAAGGAGGAACATGCAGCTTTTTCAGTTACTTCTCAGTCAAAGATACAACAACGACTTCCTCTGTGACTGCTGCTTCTGCCACCTACCACCTTCTGTTTTGCATCCAACCTATAATGTTACAACACAGCTAAGATGGACACTTTTGCATAAGAAGCCCTACATGAAAATGAATTTGGCTTATGGTTTTAAAACTTTGTCTCAAAAATGCCCGTATTTATTACTCAATAAGCTACCTCTAATTAAAATATATGGCTTCCTGAAGCTGTATTTTTCAATTCTAAAAATAAAAAAGCTCATGCTGTATTTCATCCTGCCACCCCCACATCTTAAGGTGGTCTAGATTCTCTTCCACCTTGGACATCAGGAATGTAAGTCTTAATTAAGTGACTGGCTGTTGAATTGCTGCAGTGGCAAGAAGTCCGGTCTGCTTAGCTTTCAAAGCAGATAATGGTACAACTAAAATTGGAGCTAGTAACCCCTGTAGCTAGCGATGCTGTTCTTAGATTCTGTCTTTACTCACACTCATTTTCTTGCATTCATAGACATAGGCACACACAAGAGCACAGTGAGCCACAGCATTTCTGATTACACTAGTAAATGGCGTGCGAGCAGGATTTAAGGAACTGATGCTGAAGGCCCTGCAGCAAAGTTATATCTTGAGAGTGGAGAGAGGTAGAAGGGCATGTTTTCTGATTTGATGCCTATGGCTACACCAGCCGTTCTCCCTTCATGGGATTTGGGGGTCTTAAGTGCCACAGGACTTACTGTTACCCCACAGCTTGAGTATCTGTCAGTTACTGACTCAGGGTCTCTTAAGCAACAGGAGTTATTGCTGCCCCCAGGCTGTAGTAGAGGTCACAGCCCCTACCTGCCAGTGCTGTGCTAAGTGTTGGAAAGAAGTCCTTCTCCATTCCTGTATCATAGCCTCAGGGCTCAGCCTGCCTAGCTGGAAAAGTTATGTGTCTGACAACCTGGCCCTTTAGGTGAGACTACTGAGCTGATTACTCCTTCATACGGCAGGCATCACCTTCTCACATGTCATATATGTGTCTATGCTATGCTCAATGCTTTGGAAGACTGAGTTCATAAAGAAACTAGAACAGCACCTATTGTCCTATCACAGAAAAGGGAAATCAGGACTCAACTGAAATACTAAGGCAAAATTTCTGTCACGTATCCAGATCACAAGTTCTACAGTGCTACCTTTGGTTTACAAAGACCTGTTTTTTTATTGCCTCTATTTTTTAGAATATTTAATGGAGACAGAATACGGAAGAAGAAAACTATATCTCTTAAAAATTCATAAAATTTAGAGTCTGTTGAAATATCCATCATTTCACTGTGCAATTTTCTTCTGTGAACTGTCCTCTTTCTATCACTGAAAAAATAAATTACTACAAAACATCTGCAAAACAACTGCCCAAATCTACTGGAATTTTGACTGAGATGTGAGTAAAGGATTAGGCTCATTATTTGAAAAAAATCTGTTTCAGTGTTATTTAATCACATATCTGTTATGCAACTAACACTGATTTACACAGTGCTCACTTATGGAACCCAAGCCACACAAAATATAGCATGACTTTCATTTGGAAATTCTATCTGGATATAGATACCTAATTAAGCAGAATTCACATTAATTCATTATAATGATATGTCAGTCGACATTATCCTCCCATTTGGATGTTAACAACTTTAACCAGTATAATCAGCATATTATTGCTATAAACCACAGAAATTAGCAGCAGGTTTGAATCTTCTGTTCTCTCTTTCTTTAAAGAGAAGAGGCCATGAGATATATCCAATAATGCCTCCATGAGTCTAAACAGGCATGCAAAAAATAATAATAATAATAAAAAAATAATTCTAAACCTTCAGGAAAAAAGCTCTGTGTATGCAGGTGATGACACTTTAGAGTTTTTAATACCTCGTACTGAAAAAAAGCACAGAAAAGCATTAGTCCCATGGAGAATTGCCTTAATTGCTTTGACCCCAAAGGGTAACACATTAGGAACACCTTAAGAGCTATGTATTCAGTCCAAACAATGGTGCCCTCATGCAGAAAGGAGCCTTTTCACTCTGTCACTTTGATTTTGACCAATGCCTTCAGTGTAATCACAGAATCACAGAATGATGTCAGGTTGGAAGGGACCTCTGGAGATCAGCTAGTCCAACCCCCATACCAAAAAGGCCTTACTAGAGCAGGTTGCACAGGAACATGTCCAGGCAGGTTTTGAATATCTCNGTCTGCTTAGCTTTCAAAGCAGATAATGGTACAACTAAAATTGGAGCTAGTAACCCCTGTAGCTAGCGATGCTGTTCTTAGATTCTGTCTTTACTCACACTCATTTTCTTGCATTCATAGACATAGGCACACACAAGAGCACAGTGAGCCACAGCATTTCTGATTACACTAGTAAATGGCGTGCGAGCAGGATTTAAGGAACTGATGCTGAAGGCCCTGCAGCAAAGTTATATCTTGAGAGTGGAGAGAGGTAGAAGGGCATGTTTTCTGATTTGATGCCTATGGCTACACCAGCCGTTCTCCCTTCATGGGATTTGGGGGTCTTAAGTGCCACAGGACTTACTGTTACCCCACAGCTTGAGTATCTGTCAGTTACTGACTCAGGGTCTCTTAAGCAACAGGAGTTATTGCTGCCCCCAGGCTGTAGTAGAGGTCACAGCCCCTACCTGCCAGTGCTGTGCTAAGTGTTGGAAAGAAGTCCTTCTCCATTCCTGTATCATAGCCTCAGGGCTCAGCCTGCCTAGCTGGAAAAGTTATGTGTCTGACAACCTGGCCCTTTAGGTGAGACTACTGAGCTGATTACTCCTTCATACGGCAGGCATCACCTTCTCACATGTCATATATGTGTCTATGCTATGCTCAATGCTTTGGAAGACTGAGTTCATAAAGAAACTAGAACAGCACCTATTGTCCTATCACAGAAAAGGGAAATCAGGACTCAACTGAAATACTAAGGCAAAATTTCTGTCACGTATCCAGATCACAAGTTCTACAGTGCTACCTTTGGTTTACAAAGACCTGTTTTTTTATTGCCTCTATTTTTTAGAATATTTAATGGAGACAGAATACGGAAGAAGAAAACTATATCTCTTAAAAATTCATAAAATTTAGAGTCTGTTGAAATATCCATCATTTCACTGTGCAATTTTCTTCTGTGAACTGTCCTCTTTCTATCACTGAAAAAATAAATTACTACAAAACATCTGCAAAACAACTGCCCAAATCTACTGGAATTTTGACTGAGATGTGAGTAAAGGATTAGGCTCATTATTTGAAAAAAATCTGTTTCAGTGTTATTTAATCACATATCTGTTATGCAACTAACACTGATTTACACAGTGCTCACTTATGGAACCCAAGCCACACAAAATATAGCATGACTTTCATTTGGAAATTCTATCTGGATATAGATACCTAATTAAGCAGAATTCACATTAATTCATTATAATGATATGTCAGTCGACATTATCCTCCCATTTGGATGTTAACAACTTTAACCAGTATAATCAGCATATTATTGCTATAAACCACAGAAATTAGCAGCAGGTTTGAATCTTCTGTTCTCTCTTTCTTTAAAGAGAAGAGGCCATGAGATATATCCAATAATGCCTCCATGAGTCTAAACAGGCATGCAAAAAATAATAATAATAATAAAAAAATAATTCTAAACCTTCAGGAAAAAAGCTCTGTGTATGCAGGTGATGACACTTTAGAGTTTTTAATACCTCGTACTGAAAAAAAGCACAGAAAAGCATTAGTCCCATGGAGAATTGCCTTAATTGCTTTGACCCCAAAGGGTAACACATTAGGAACACCTTAAGAGCTATGTATTCAGTCCAAACAATGGTGCCCTCATGCAGAAAGGAGCCTTTTCACTCTGTCACTTTGATTTTGACCAATGCCTTCAGTGTAATCACAGAATCACAGAATGATGTCAGGTTGGAAGGGACCTCTGGAGATCAGCTAGTCCAACCCCCATACCAAAAAGGCCTTACTAGAGCAGGTTGCACAGGAACATGTCCAGGCAGGTTTTGAATATCTCCAGAGATGGAGATGCTGTCACCTCTCTGGTCAGCCTGTTCCAGTGCTCTGCCACCCTCAAAGTGAAGAAGTTCCTATGTTCAAATTTGTGCCTGTTACCTCTTGTCCTGTCAATGGACACAACTGCAAAAAGACTGACCCCATCCTTTTAAAACCCACCCTTTAAGTTTTTATAGGCATTGATCAGATCCCCCCTCAGTCTTCTTTTCTCCAGACTAAAAAGACCCAACTTCCTCAGCCTTTCCTCATAAGAGAGATGTTCTAGTCCCCTAATCATCTTTGTAGCCTTTTGCTTCACTTTCTCCATCATTTCCCTCTCTTTCTTGAACCGGAAGCCCAGAACTGGACACAGTACTCGAGATGGGGCCTCACCAGGGCAAAATAGAGGAGAAGGATAACCTCCCTTGACCTGGTGGCCATACTCTTCTTGATGCAGCCCAGGATGCCTGTTCTCCAGGACCTTTCAAAGATAATGGAGATTGGCCCAGCAATGACTTCTGCTTGCTCCCTCAGCACTCATGGGTACATCCCATCAGGACCCATGGCCATAATCAACTATGGCAATGTTTAATCTTGCATTTTTGCACCTAAATAATACAAATCATCACGACAAACAGAAGAGGATTTGCAATTAATAACTTATTCCCTATACCAGATACAGGCAAGAACAGCATTGTACTGCACTACATAGTATAGAAAAACATTCTGCAAGAATGTTATATCTGTTTAGATAATAAGAACTAAAACCAAAGTAACAAATGTGCTCAATAAATGTGATGAGTAGTTCTAATCTCAGTTTGAAAAATATACAACAGTTCATGTTACCTACAGAAGGTAAAAATGTGACAGAAGTTCATAAAAAAGTACCCTTGGTGCACTGGGTGTGTGTATTTCCAGTAGGCTGGTTAATTTATTTTATAATTGCATACATTTTATGAGTCAGAGAATATAAAATGTGTATTTAACAGATTCGTCCAAATTTTTCTGTCCATTCAGGGTATTCCAACTTTATACCAAATTTTGTATCTGTTTTAAAGACATACTCATTCCTATCTCCCAGAGGCTGTCTTAAAAACCTTGTGTATGGTATTCGGCTTTTCAACCTTAATACATGTTCTGTTTTAGAAAGCTTTTGTTATATGGTCTTTTGCATATCATTTCAGACTTAAGTCTTCTGCATGTTTGCAGCTATAACACTTCTAATGCTATTTTGTTACAGAAAATAGCAAGTCCCTAAGTATTTTGAGCCAGCAGGAGAAAATAAACAGGCATGAATCTTCGTAATGTGAACAGACTTGCAGTTCTGCTCTCCAAATTCTTTAGACCTTTTCATTATGTCATTCTAAATAAATAATAACAAAAATAGTAGTGTGAGCTCACCGTGGAAATTGCAAGTATAGAACTGTTTTCATGTTCTCTTCTAAGCTGGCTGGGATTACATGGGCAAACTGGTCAGATCTGCAATCAAACTGTGACAAAGTGCTCAGTTGCCCAGAATGGAGGCTCCTTTTGCGTGGGTGACTGCAATAAATGCACATGGGACTGCACTGTGTGTGTGGGATGTAAATGAATCTTGAACCTACACTCAGCTCTGCATCTCTTTCCTGTCTCTGTAATGGATGAGGAGGAGGGATAAAGAAAATATCATCCCAAATAAAATTTTCTTAATCTTCTGTACAGCAAGTGGGGTGTTCCTCTTCTTCTCTAGAAGGTTTGTTTCTGGCTGATGGGTTCCCACTCTTGTCTTTTGTTGACTGACTAGCTATCTGACATGCACATTATTTAATGAGAAGACTGCCCCCATTTTTAGCTTTGAATGTGGTAACTTGAGAGTTAGCAGTGTCAATGTATGTGCTTATGTGCTTACACCTGGGGAAGCACTGAACCCACAAGATTATTCTCCAGCTGGTAAAATGCAGATCCCACATTTCTGTTTTGTACATTGTATGAGTGGTTGTGGTTACACAGTGTATCTATTTGGCTACGGCTGGCACCCTGAAGCATGTCATCTCTACTTTAGAAATAATTTTGACGTACATAGCATATCTGAATTGATTCTATCACCTGCTATGAAAGTAAATAACTGGCTCTAGTGGCACACAAAACCTTTTTTGTTTATGTAACTATATGGAAAATACATAGCACATCAGACCTCATCACAGTAACATATGGTAGTTTTTAGAAAGGTTCTCATTTTATATTAAAATCTTCATGTGCCTTACAGTGGAAGTTATTCCCATTTACAGATAAGGAATCAAAATCACAGGGAAGTGAATTGACTTTCTGAAGTCACTTGTGGTGGGCCAGGAGCAGACTTGGGAGAGAAGGTCCTATCTCCTTGACACACTGATTTAAGCAAAATAAATACAAATGAAATTATATGAACAAAAGAAATTCTTCCAGAATTAAGAGGAAGGGATAATCTGAATTAAATAAATGCTCTCCTCTGGTGTCCAATGGCCTATTCCCACCTCTATGTGAAAGGACAGGGCTGCTCTGATAATCTGAGTTCTTAGCTGCATGTATTTGCTTTTTGGCAAGGATCTTCTGTGATGTGGGAAAGCAAAGCTCACTACACTTGGCAAGAGACCAAAGTCAGGGCATGCTGTTCAGCCTTCTAGATTAAAAAAATGGTATCAAAGTGAAATGAGTCACCAGGCTAACAGAGACTGTACAAATATAAGTGGCACTCACAGAATGGGAAAGCAATACCTTGGGTATTCATCATAGTTGTGTCAAATCCAATGTGCAACAAAATTATGATGAATTCTGGATGACAGATGACAAATCTTTGTGAGTGAATGTTCCCTGAGGGCAATAGCAATGAACAGAGTGAATAGGCCACAGAAAAGAAAATACATAAATGCATGCTCCTGAGTGCTAGGAGTTAAGGCTTTGCTGCTGGTAGGCCGTGCACAAATGTATCCAGCTAGAGCTACCCATGTGGTATGGGTTGGTACAGGTTATGCTGACATGAACATAAGCAGGGTATTTCTTTCTACACAAGCAGGTGAGAAGAGAGGAAAAGAAAGCAGGTAGAGATTTGGCTACCTTTCAATACACAAAACAAAGTCTCTAAGGGCTCATTTTAGGCTCCCACACGTAGATATCAAAGTGTCACTGTGACATAGTGCTGCTTGTGGTGCTCTAAGACACTTCACCTGGATTCTGGCTGCTGCTTCAGAAGACACAGGTTTCTTGTAGGTCCTATTCCTTTGTCAGCTCCATATGGATGTTATTGATTCTCTAGGGAATCTCAAAAAGCATTAGATGCCTGATGTGGAAAAGCAAATTCAGCCCTAAAAATGCCAAATATGAACTAGGTCAGCAGCAGAGCTATTACCAGAATGAACAGTAAGAAGAAGGGGAGGAAAGGATCAAAGGAAGAGAAGCAATGGCCACCATATTAACTTCATGTAGACACATAATTCAGCACTACCAGTCTCTAAAATCCCAAAATGCAAGTAGCTACAGCAACTTGTGAGAGTTGAAAACTCCATGAATGCATTATTATTTTTTTAAAATTACAGTTATTATAGAGTATCTTTCATCCTAAATGGAAAGAAAAGCTGTGGTAATCTTATTCCTCCTGTATGATAAACACTAACAATTGCTGACTTTTTAATGGTGAGTACTTTAGGTCTGAGAGACTTAGATGAGTGGAGTAGATTTCGTGTCTATATGTGAATATATTTTTTCTCACTGAATGAATATACACATGCTCACTTTCTGTGAATATATTTTTAACATCCTTCTACATTTACTACAGTACATGATATAACATTCAGTTTGACCTTTTAAGCTAATCTTTACTCGTCAAAATAAAGATATTTTAGACAGAAAACATCGAAACCTCAACCAAAGTCCTTTGGCTTCACTGTAGTTCCCTGATGCTGCCAAATATATTTTAGAAATGCATAACACATCATTCCAATAGGAAGGCTCCTGTTACCCTGCATTTTGTATTACTGAAATTTAGAAGCTTCACATGGTGTTTAAAAACAGGGAAAGCATGGGTAATGTATACAACGCCAAGGACAGAGGAAGATGTTAACCCCACAGTCTTAGGTCAATACATCTTTTTTCAACCCAGGCATTTCCATTTGACATGCATAAAGCTCCACAGGTTTCTCTAAATGGGATTTCCTCTTTCAGCACCAGAAGCCACCCTTCCTCCCCTGTACTTCAAATAAACAGAACCATCAGCAAAGGAACCTGGTGGTGGCAATAATGCAGGTGCAGCTGGACTCCCCACATTTTTCTCCCTAGCAATCAGCCCAGGCCTACCCTGGCCAGGGATGGAGAACCCCCTCTCAACTCCATTAGCTTTGCTTCAGGACATACAGAACAACCCATTCATTATAGCTTTAACTTCTGTCTCTCTGCAAACTCAGGCAGATTATCTCAGTGCTAGTAACAGTTCAGAGTTTGGTATTCCACCCATGAAGATGAAATATTTACTCCCTGAGGAAAAATCAACAAATAATGCATGACCATAGGTCATGACTCTAGTCTCTCTGCTTTAACCATGATCTGGAAAAATGGGAATTAGAGAGTAGGGGAGCACCCAAAATCTTCAACTGCATTCACAGTCCAGGGATGCTCAACACTGGTATGCAGTTTATGGATTCAACCAGCTTTCAGAAATGAGTAATAACAAAGGAAGATTGAAATTCTTTATCTTTGTTAATTCTTCAACTCAGTAGAGCTGTATCCAAAAGACAGACCACCCATGCAAATACATGTGCTTTAAGGATTTCTCTCTCACCTGAAAGGTTTTCAAAAAGGATAACTTAATTTCAGATAGCTGCTCTCTGACACAAGTATTGTTCAGTATGTCAAATAAGAAATTTTGGAAGATATTTAAGTCATTCTTTCTCTCAAAGTATCTATTTCTTGAAATATTAAAAGGAAAAAAAAGTCTAAGGATGCAGAATTTGGCAGCCTGAATGATTTGGAAATGTGTTGCTTTTTTATAACATTTTAGTTTTCTGTTCATGGACACCACAAAAAAAAACCCAACAGAAAATGAAAACCAAAAGACCGGTGGCAACTGATCCAGATTCTTGTTTAATTTTCTCCACTCAGTTTTCCAAAAATTGTTTTAATCTGTGAGATTTTTTAAATTATTGTCTGAAAAATATTTCAAGTCAGATTAGCTCATAACCACTAGCATCAAGGAAACCATTTTTAGGTCTGGTTAATTTTAACTGCATGACTCAGGGAATTTAATGGGCAACATCTTTAACAATTAAAATCTTTATTTTTCAAATACATATGCATGCACTTAGTTTTAAGTATGTAAATAATACCACTGAAAGCTACAGGATGAGCCACGTATAATGTCATATGTATACCTGCACCTACAGAGAATGAAACTCAGACTCACCTCCAGTGAAACATAGCACCAAATGCCAAGTCCTGCACTTGGGCCACAACAACCCCATGCATCGCTACAGGCTTGGGGAAGTGTGGCTGGAGAAAAGGCCTGGTAAAAAAAGACCTGGGGGTCCAATGATAGGACAAGGGGTAATGGATACAAGCTGGAACATAGAAGATTCCAGTTAAATAAGAGGAAAAATTTCTTCACAGTGAGAGTGACTGAACACTGGAACAGGCTGCCCAGGGCGGTTGTGGATTCTCCTTCTCTGGAGACATTCAAAACTTGCCTGATCTTGGTGTTTCTGCTCTGGCAGGGGGATTGGACTAGATGATCTTTCAAGGTCCCTTCCAATCCCTGATATTCTGTGATTCTGTGATTCTGATTGACAAGCAGCTGGATATGAGCCAGCAGTGTGGCAGGTGGCCAAAAAGGCCAATGGCATCCTGGCTTGTATAAGAAATGGTGTGATCAGAGGAAGTAGGGAGATGATTGTCCCCCTGTACTCAGCACTGGTGAGGTCACACCTTGAATATTGTGTCAAGTTCTGGGCACCTTAACACAGAAGAGATATGGAAGTGCTGGAGCCAGTGCAGAGCAGGGCAATGAAGCTGGTGAAGGGCCTGAAGCATAAATGTTATGAAGAGCGATTGAAGGAGCTGGGACTGTTTAGTTTGAGGAAGAGGAGGCTGTGGGGAGACTTTATCACGCTCTACAACTACTTGAAAGGACATTGTAGAGTTTGGTGCTGGTCTCTTCTCATGGGTAATTAGCAATAGAACGAGAGGGAATGGCTTCAAGCTGCAGCAGGGTAGGTTTAGGCTGACCATTAAGAAAGAATCTTTCACAAAAAGAGTGGCCAGATGTTGTAACAGGCTGCCCAGGGATGTGGTTGAGTCACGATCCCTGAATGTGTTTGAGTCGTTTAGTTGTGGTGTTGGGGGATATGGTGTAGGGGAGAACTTTGTAGAGTGGAGTTGATGTTGGACTCAATGATCCCAAGGACCTTTTCCAACCTGAATGATTCTATGTTGGGGCCAGGAAACAGTTACTAATATCTTAATTATTAATACTATCGTCATGAATATATCCATGGGTTTTCTGTTCACTGCAGTGTATTTTTAAGTAGCCTTTTTGTTGCCATACAGTTCTGAATCTGCTATTTAGGTATCTTTAAGAAAACTCTCCCACATTACATTGTTTGTTACATCCATAATCATCAGCATGACACATCTTTCTGATGTTTGTAATGGACTTTGAACACTGAATTTATTGACTGACAAAATATTCCCATTGAATGATATTTTTTGTCATGTCTTCAGACAGTACATATTCCAGAAAATTAACCACAGACAACTGGATAAGGGATGCTGTACTTTTAAACATTGGAAGGCTGAGAGTCCACATTGTAGCATAATGGGGAGAACAGGAAAGCTGCACCACTTCTACATTTTTCTTGTTTATAAATACATAGAAACCGAAGGTTAGTCAGGGTATCCTTCATAAAGTGAAAACATTCTCTGTCACCGCAGACTTTTAATAGGCAACTCATGTCTATTAATAGGGGCACATCTGTTCCAAAGAGTTGCATTATGCAGGTGCCTGTTCCTCTTGTGTTTTTTGATTATTCAGTAGATAATTAGTTAGACATGACTATTTGCAACCCCCATTTGGACCACATCACATTATCAAAGGCTTTAGTTTCTAATTAGGAAATATGAAACAAGAACCTTAACTTAGCACGCATCTCACTCAAATATATACTTGCTAGAAGGATTCTGAGAGATTGAATATTTTTTTACTTAAAAAACTAACACCAAGGTAATGCCATTGATGAAAGATGAACTACTTTGGCTTTACAACTCCATTATAAGAAACTTCCTTATTCTTCTTCCTAATAAATAAAGGGACCTTAAATAATTTAATTACTTAATTCAGGTTTAAAATACAGATTTTTCAAAATCTGTTTAATGTGACAGGCTCAGACCTTAAAGACCACAATTTCTTCTCATGAAGCACATATTTGTGTACCTTCTCTATTCTGACGATACATGGATCCATTTTCCTGTTCCAAAATTTTCTCTCTCCATCTAAACTAAAATCATAGTCAGACTCTTTGACATCTCTTACAGTGGTGCAACTATTAGTTTAGGCTCAGTACAGCTAAAACAGAAATACTGTTCTGCCTTTGAAGATTTCCTTTTATACTCTCGACTGGAATGAACACAGTGTAATGCTTATTACTGTCACACTTCTCTGAATGTCATTTTTTGCTTTGGACCTTTTCCTAAATCAGAAAATACAGTTTCTACTTTCTTTCTGAGTAATATTGCTAAGATTGTGCTTTCCTTATACATTCCTGTAGAGAAGATTATTCCCTGGGATGTTTTGTTTTTAGGTCTTGGCTACTTCAATATTGCTGTCTTCAGCTTGAGAAATTCTGTCCCTCTTGACCAGTGGTTGTCTTGGTTGTTACCTTAATCTAAATCATCCCACTTCCTCTCATTCTTCATATTCTGCTAATCTCCAAGACCTTACCTTGCTCTGATTCTCTTTGCGACTTATTAACTCACACTAATCTCAGTGGCCCACTTGTTCAAACTGACATTCCTGTGCATTTTTGGCAATACCTCTACAATTTGAGAAGCACGCTGTGAAGACATTTACTCACTGAAATCTTTCAATAATACTCTTTAATTTGACAAAAGTCATGACAGTAACCAAGTATTACTCAGTATCCCAGCAGTTAGGATATTCACCTTCATGCGTGACAATCAAGTCAGTCTGGTCTCTGCGGAGACTAAGTCCATTTAACTCCTCTTTTTGTCTAAAAAATGCATGAACTTTTGAGGCAGAACCCACTATTATAATTTCTTCCTTTGGCCGTACTGCGAAGTGCAATGAGTGGGGATGCTAAGATTTGCTCAGGGACTGATGCTGTGAAGTATATTTGCTCTTGGCACACTTGGCAGAGCAAACCAGGTTTCTCAAGCATCTTTGCTTTTGGATGTGGTTTCACCTCAAAGCTGGCATGTAGCAAAGGAGCATTTTGCTTAAGCTTAAGGCATTAGATATGTGGAAAAATTAATTTAGTTTTCTAATGATTTTGACAGTCACCAGTGCGGCGAAATCAACATACTTTTTGGTTTTGATTCAGAAGTTTAAATTCTGTCTTAACTTATTCTGTATTTTTAGAATAGCTGTGACATTCCATTGTCAAAAGAGGTATATACACATTTGAAAATAATAGCTACTACATCCTATTACTGCAATTTGGGGTCAAGACAGGGTCTTCATTACCTAAAATATAAAATTATGCAAGGTGCCCAACAGCTTTTTAAGAGAAACTGTGTTATTCCAGGCCCTCTGACTCTTCCTTCTCTACCAAATCAGATATTATCTGTTTATTCACATGGCCTTTCATTAAAGAATTCCATCATACCTCTCATAAACTCTTTTTTCAGTTTCAGTTACACAGGTTTGAAAAGAGCACCCTAGGATTTTTCCCCTGCCTGCATCTCAAAATCAGGAGGCCTCTATGGATAAAATTTTACGAATATGTGTACTAAAGCAGGACTTTATTTAGAATACTTATGAATTCAGGCATTTCCCATGATGGTTTTTATTCAGGCCACATGGTCACAACTACCAATGTCAATTAATCTTTTAGGGATAATCAGATTCAAAGTTAAAATTAATTTCCTCCTTAATATCCTTCATGGATTCAAAAGGATAAATCTTATTTCTACAATGCATTTCAAACTGCAAGCAAAATGGTGGAAAAATCAGAGGAGCTGTAAAAATAACGAGGAACATTATCTTCTCTGAAAGGTAGACTGGAAAAGATTGAACCATTTGATTAATAGCTATAACACAGAATATGACGGGCACAGTGTCTGGAATAATTAAGTAACAACAGGCAGAAAAATGACAAGAATAAATGGATAAAACAGAGAAGTCGACTGGCAGGCAAAGCTGTATTTCATGGAAGTTCTTCCTTCCTATTCCCAATTCCTTACTATTCTCCTCTGCTAAGTCCCAGGTTTCTTTATAAAACCTTCTGCAATAAAATATTATTGTTATACTGACAGAGTAAATTCCACCACATGCCAGTCATGCCTATAAGTTCAATTAAAATGACAAGGCTGACATGCATGGGTAACTTTTGTGCAAAAGGGAAAAGAGAGGCAGCTCTTCAATGAAATTAAATTCCAATACCACTGTTTTGGCAAGGTGTTTCTGCAAGCACAGAAGAAAAATTATGTTCCTGAGTTTCCACCCCTGGAGACAGTTAACCAATAAAAGCTATAGCTGAGTTTGATTAACTCCACATGTTTTTCTTGACCTCATTAACAGAGTCAGCTGATGGATTTCCAGATCAATTTGCATGCAAATGTGAAAGAAAGGGAGCTGTGCTGTAACGCTAAGCTATCCACCTTTCTAGACTCTTCTTCATCTCATTTAATCTTTCTGTAGGTAAAACTGAGCAATGAATGTGTAGTGGAAGTACTGCATCCTCTTTTTAATTGTCCATTTGTCAAGACCCTGGAACAGAATATTTCACATGCTAGTCTTATAGCAGCTTTTCAAGCAGGACTTATCCAAGGCTTTTCACAAATAGTCTCCCCTTGGCAGTGTGTAGGCTGTTCTTCTTTTCAGAAACTTGAGGTACATACAAAGGGAAAGCTAAAATAATACTGTTAGTGGAATGATTAAGAAAGCTTGTAGGATCATATTTTTCAATTATGTAGAACAAAAAAGTTTTAGAGATATCAATAAATTCTTTACCCTCTATAGCTTTGGTATCAGCTGTAATACACAGCAAAATCCCCCTCTTTTTCTAATTTCCTGTCCAGTTTCAACCAACCCTCATACTGAAGAAGTAGCCAAAGTTTGCACAATTAATAAAGATTGAAAAATTCAGAACCCATCCTGTTACATTTTGTAATGACAACAGAATCATAGAATTGTAGAGGTTGGAAGGGACCTTCAGAGATCATCTAATCCAAAAGCAGGATCACCTAGAGCAGGTTGGAAAGTAACGTAGTCATATGAGTTCTGAATATCTCCAGAGAAGGAGACTCTACAATCTCTCTGAGTAGCCTGTTCCAGTCCTGNTAGAGAACGATAAAGTCTCCCCTCAACCTCCTTTTCTCCAGGATGAACAACACCAGCTCCCTCAGCCTCTAGGACAATAGGAAAGCACATTATACTGTCCAGTTGACCTTTTAGACAAAATAACTTGTCATAGACATTGTTTATGTATATATACAGCTCCAAAAATCAAGCCAGTTTAGAAGAAAAGGGACTATAGAAAACCTTCCTATTATTAGTTTATTGATTAGCAGATAAGTATATATAATAAATGAGACCATGTATACAAAGTTGTTTTGACTGGGCAAAATGCAGATGTCAGGAAAGTACTGCTGAAAAACTTACTAAAGATAGACAGCTGAGCAGCACAAGGACAAATGCAATTCATTGGTGAGAAAATGAGGGTAACAGAGAATACATGAGAAAATGCAGACAATCTCATCACACTAATATGATATGAATGATCTGTGAGTGTATTACTAACTATAGACATGGCTGTGTTCCTCTACCTTGAATATTATGTTCAATAACTCTCTTTAAACAGATGCAATGTGAATAGATAAGAGAAGAAGAATGGATAAGAGAAGGACACTGAATGATCACAGATATGGATTTTATACATGTAAAGACTGAAAATTCCTTCTGAAACATCTGACAATGATCTGATCGTTAGATCAAACTTCTGTTAATAATACAGCAAGAAAAAAGCACAACACCTCTCAGCAGTTTCAGTTTGAAGCCCTACCAACCTATAAACTGAACAGTTAGAAGATTTAACAAAAATATTAACTGTCTTTCTGAAATTTCAGTAACATTTGAGGGGGGTTAATTTTGATTTCTTATTGTATTTTAAATAATCCTAATTAAATATGTAAGTTTGGCTCAGAAGAGGGTGGAATGCTCATCCATTGACCAGCACAATATGCTAGGAACAATAGCAAACGTTTGGATTCAAATTTCTTAGTGGAATGAAAAGCTTGCAGAATAACTTTTGTCAGATGTACCAAGGCTTGAAAAGTCATCTGATAACTTAAAAGAAGATTAATATAAACATTCAAACCAGACAGTATCAAATGATGGCACTGGAGAAAGCTTAATGGAGCAAGATCATTAGCCTGGCATCTTCAAGTCAACATCACAAGAGAGAGAAGAGGTTTGTCATCCCCAGAGCTGAGTCTTGTCAGCATTGATCTGGATTTATGAGTCAGTAAGATAATCCTTCATGATTATCTGTCCTGTTGTTCACCATTACCGCATCTTCAAGGAGGCTGTTTCATTGTGTGCTCTTCGTGTCATGCTTATCTGAAGTATAATTGACTTGAAGACCACCTATACTTCAGCTTATCCACATACAAATTAATGGATGCTGGTAAAGTTGTACATCTATTAAGCAGAGCATTAACTTTCATGGCATTCATTTATCTATCAAAGAGACTTTATTTATCATAGTTTTTCTGAAAGCTTGTTTGCTGAGACCATGCTGTCAGGATATTGCTGCTATCAATTAATTTTATGTCTTATACATAAAACTTGAAAAATGAAAACTCAAATCATTTGCCTCTTAGTTGGTATGCAATGGTCACAGGCTATTGACTTCTCTAATCTCTTTTCATTAAAAGATTCTGGGTTTGTTCACCTTCTATTTTAAAAACAAAACAGAACAAAATCCCAAATAAAACTAAGCCTCAAAACAAATGAAAAAACTTTGATTAGTGTACCAGGTTTGCTTGGCAACATTTTGGTAGTGGGGGCACTACATGGGTGGCTTCTGTGAGAAGCTGCTAGAAGCTGTCTGTATGTCCAACAGAGCCAATGCCAGCCACCTCCAAGACAGACTCATCTCTGGTCTAGGCTGAGCCAGTCAGTTATATGGTAGTGTCTCTTTCATAGCACACTTAAGACAGGGGAAAAAAAATCCAGGGAACTGCAGCTGGAGAGAGGGTGAGACTATGTGAGAGAAACAACTCTGCAGGCACTCAGGGCAGTGAAGAAGGAGAGGGAAGAGATGGTCCAGACCCCAGAGCAGAGATTCCCCTGCAGCCTGTAGTGAAGACCATGGTGAAACAGGCTGTCCCTCTGCAGCCCATGGAGGTTAACGGTGGAGCAGATATCCACCTGCAACACTTGCAGGACCCCATGCAGGAGCAGACGGATGTGCCTGAAGGTGGCTATGACCCTATGGGAAGCCTGTGCTGCAGAAGAACCTGTGGACCCATGGAAAGAGGAGCTCACATTGGAGCAGGTTTGCTGGCAGGACTTGTGACCCCGCAGAGGACCCACACTGGAGTAGTTTGTGAAGATCTGTGAAGATCTCCCACATTGGAGAAGTTTGTGGAGAACTGTCTCCTGTGGGAGGGACCCCACACCAGAGCAGGGGAAGAGTGTGAGGAATCTTCCTCCTGGAAGGAATGGCAGAGACGATGTATGATGAACAGACTGTAACCCCCATTCTCCATCCCCCTGCACTTCTCATGAGGAGGTGGTGGAGAATTCAGTAGTGAAGTTGAGATTGGGAAGAAGAGAGGGGTGGAATGAAGGTGTTTAAATATTTATTTTTTTTATTACCCTACTCTCATATGATTGGCAATAAATTAAATTAATTTTTCCTGTCAAGTGTGTTTTGTCCAGAATGGTAACCAGTGAGTGATCTCCTTGTCCTTATCTTGACTCACAACTTTTGTTATATTTTCTCTCCCTGTCCAGCAGAGGAGGGGAGTGACCAAGTGGCTTTGGTGGGTACGTAGGATCCAGTCAGGGCAATCCACCACAATTATTTCATTAATAACAGTGATCTTGAAACTTAGAATAACTCTAGTCATATTAAAATACTATGTATTCATTGACCCAGAAAGAGGAAAAAGAGCATGAACGATTTTATAACTTGATTGTCAGGAGAAACAATTGATGAATCCATTTTCCAGCCTTACCCCAGGTGCTTATTTCATATTCAGATTCACACCTAGAGCCAGCTTTCAAATTTGGGTACAGACAGAGTTTTGAATTGGAGACCATCACACTCTATTATTATTCTAAGCAATAGATTACTTGGTGGCTCATTATCATTATCTTTACAGGGATTTCATTCACTCAGAAAATCCTTCTTCATCAGGTTTCACAGAGAAGATTCATAAAGCAATCTCAGTGTTGAGAATCCTGTTAGGGTTAAGGCATTGGGTCCAGCAGTTAGCAATCTGGCATTTATCAATGCTTATGAAGGATGTTTACTACCTCAAGGGCAAGTAACACTGTAATCTTATTGATGGATATATGACTTTAGAAATGTAAGTCATCATCTAGGCTGTCCCTAGGCCAGATCTTTTAAGACAGTTAAGCAGGACAAAAGCAGAGATTCCCCCATTACAGTACTTAATTTGCACCTTAAATTTAGCCAGATTTCAACACACTGGCCTGAAATTGTCTACAGTATTTGTTCACTGCGGGGTGCTTTATTAGCTTTTACTGTATCAGCAGTTCTCAGAAATGGGAGCAAATATTTTTGTCCATGCGTAAAAAAAACCTGGTGCGTTTTTGCACTGAGAAATCCTAGCAAGTAAACAATTTGGTGAAGTGACTTTCAAGTATATGCTCACATGATTAACTGTGGCATTTCCTGATGGTGGACAGCTTGGCTTTGAGATTCAAAGGCTCTTTTATTCCATCTTTTGCAAGTAACTTTTTACGAAGACAGTATTATGGCTTCTACACAGAATAAAGTATGTTTCCTACTTAGCCCTAGAGAACTCCTAGTTCCTCTACGTGGCCAGGAAGAGACAGACATATGATAAATTTTCTTTTTAATCCTCTTCTATTAATGTAAAAAAAAAAAGTTGTGAGAGAATTAAAATATTATTAAAATATTAATTTTAAATAATTCATTTTAGAAATGTCAACCACTGTTTTCACTTGTGTTTGACTGCTGTTACCTTCATACTTCTGCACTACACAAAGATATGTAGGACTGAAAGGTTACGTTGTAAAGCATTTAATCCTAAATATTTGCATATGTACATATGCTCTCAATCACTGATTATTTTTAGCTGATTCACTTACTTTGACAACTTTTTCAAAACCAAATTCTCTTTCTCTGTAACTTGTCTTTTATTCACAAATCAATTCTCAGATTTCACTTGTAAACTCCATGCTTGCACTATACAGAGATGTCTATCCTATCTAGAGACAAAATCACTAGGAAGATCAATCTTTCGAAACATCTCCAACCACACTGTCAAATTCTAACCTATCATATGGACTTGAAATATTTTACAAGCACCAGTTATTTTACTAAATACTCATAAACTTTATTGATAACTGCAAGCTCAATGAATTTAGTCAGGAAAAGTGTATTTTACACAGGTTTATATGGCATTGAGAGTTTATAGCAGGTGTTCTCAATGGATCTGATGTATTTTATGCTTTACAATGCTATCTCATATATTCAATAACATCTTAGTGTCAGTATTCTGTAGCTAGAGACCAGATAGACAGATAATACCTGGTACCAAGGCACTATTATTTAACAAAACAAACCTATTATGTTTATGTTATGTTAGAATATCGAAATTAGCTATGTTTCCAGAATTTAAGTTTGATAGTTCTCCTGTGATCACATAATAACAAGAAATTGTTTAGATATTCAGAGGCATCATTTATTTCATGCTTACACTCCTAGAGTTCATAGGAAAGGAAAACCTGACCATCATATTCAGCAATAATTTTGTGCCCTGCAAAGATGGCAGTGATAAATTCAGGTGATATTAAAATAAAAAAGTAAATAATTTGAAAATTATCTGTGTTGTCCTAAGTTCTAAAGTTACTTATCCCAATCAACCAGAAACCTGCAGTTCTACATCCCTGAAGGGGACCCAAATTAGGCTGCAAGTGATGCAGCATTGCTACCCATGCAGACACCATCGCAACAATAAACTACACCTCAGCCTCCTGCTAAAATGGTTGTTGTGCTAACCCCACCACCGTGATCTGTGCTGCAACCAGTGTCAGTGGCACAGATGCACTATGATACATCAGAGAAAGGACAAGGATGTGAAACACCCTCTGACACCCCTGACACCTATGATCACCTGCTGAGTCTGGCAGCTAGGACCTAGAGCACTCTGTCATTACTGTGCTAAGTAATCAGGACTCTTCATTCTGTAACTGTATATATTTACATATACATACACCTACAACTCAGTACACTTGTATGTGTCTACACATACATACAAATTATTCAACATTAACAAGTCTCCATGATGATTTGATTAATTTTTGTGGGTAAACTGGAGCCATTTCAGATTTTCTAGAGACAACCATTAATGCATTATCCCACATATGTAGTGGCAAAATGCACTTGTTCAATTATATTCTACACTGGTTACCAGCAGAGGAAATACAAGCAGGTAGTGAGTTTGGATGCTATCTTGAGAACAAAGACAGAGACTCAGTATGCTTTAACTTTCAAACTGTTTCACAAACAGCAAGCACCCCTTGGTATTTTCTTGAGTAAATGGTACCTATTTACATCTGCTCTTACTGAGGTCAACAGGAGTGCTACCACTTATTGCAGCATTAGCCCACTGCTGCTGCCGTTTGAAAATGTCATGTGAAATAAATATGCAAATGATGGCTGCAATTTTTAAAGTCCCTATATAAGATATCCTAAATTTGAAAGGGTATTTACTCATCCTGTTTAATTTTTCCTTTTAGCTCCTACAGTTGTGACATGTTTAAATGCATGCAATGGTTGTTTTTCCAGGTAGCTCCTCATAAACATTGCGAAATATTAATGAAGCTGTTAAGAAAGCAAACGGCACACAACACCAACAGTCATCAGATATTTATTCGCTGCTTTGTTCATTCTTTCCCATTACAAATGTACTAAATGACAATATAATTATAACCTAAAGCTGTTGGTAATTTTATGCAAAGTGCTATAATAGCAATGAAACCCTAATGCTGAGAGAGAGGAAGGGAAAGAGACTGAGGGAAGCCAGAGTCAAAATAACCATTACTCATTGTACTCCTGGGTACCCCCTAAAATTGTTTGATTCTGATGGGTAACCCAACCTGCAAATTACCTGAAAAAAATTCAGGTCAGGTAGAAAGAAAACAAATTAATTACCAGGAAATTACTTGCTGGTGTTGAGCCAAGTATTAACTCATCATCATTCAGCACCAGTGGAAGAGAGTAGAGTGAAGGTGAACAGTAACTATTAAACTTGCATTAGGAGCTGGAAACAAAGAACAGCAAAAGGAAAAGTTTCATTGGAAACTTTCCTTCTAATGCTATGACCTTTCTTCCAGCCAACCTTGAACTCAATGTGTTATATTTTAGTGTGTGCTCCCACCTTTCTCCTCATCTTCCTCCTACTTTTGACATGGGCTGTGCTACTGCAGGAAGCCACTCTTTGGCTCTCCATTGAGCATTGATGGGGACTGTCCCTGCACCTTCTGGTCTCTCATGGGCCCCAGAGGGTTCCACCTGCCAGAAAAGCTCCTCTGTTCCGCTGGCATTTAGAACAATTCTACCAGCAAATCAACCAAGACCAACAAAGTCTCAGAGCTGAGATGTACAGTAATCTAGGTGTCTCTCATCTTAGCTAAACTGATTATTTTCTGGCTAGAAATAAAAGCCTGGCTTACACAATTTATCAAGGGAATGTTTGACTTGTACTTATTCTGTGTTTGCTGGAATCAGAAAGATATACCATATAGTAATGCTTCATTAACAGATCAGTAATATGCAGCACTGTGCCCTAGAGATGGAACATAATTAAGATAAAGCACATAAAAACTATGAATTACATGACAAGTGGAAATGGCAGTTTGTGATAGTGAAGTCCCCGTTTATCTGTAACATGTACAGTATGCTACAACTGAATTAAACTGATGCAAATACAGTCAGAGAAGTTAGAGTTCCTGCTGTCCTACTTACTCTTGCAGACTTGCTGCTGCTTTTGAATTTCTTCTGCTAAAATATATTTAAAAGATGAAAACAAAAAAATAACATCCACAACAGAATAGAGAAAATTACTCAAACTTTTCATTCTAACTGTCTCTACTGTGTCTGAACTTACTCCTACTATACTAAGTTATACGACTTAAGGAATTCATATCATCATAAAAATGAAAACTATTTCCAATGTACAGGATTTATCTTGTTTTGTGTTCACACTGCACTAAACACAACACAGTTCTTACCAGTGATGCTCCAAATTCAAGCTCAGGTTCAGATAATTCAGAGGAAAGTGTGCAGACACATGCAGATGCTCCTCTACTTCTCAAAGCCCTTTCTTTAGCTGGCAGCCGCCAGGCTGAAATGATCAACTACAAACTTCTTAGGTTTTTCAGGCAGCCAGCTGGATCCTATTTTCTTCCCTCTGTGTCCAGGAAGGCTGACTCGCAGCAAGCCCCTTCTGAGAACTCAGAAAACCCTTCCAGTCTCACCTATCAAAGGAGGGAATGGCAAAACACTTTAAACCACTTGCTAACTATGCCCTGCATCTTATGGAGCACCTGCCACACACGTAGCACTGTGTATACATCACATGCAAGGGCTTCACGTGTGGCTTTTAACTGCCAGCAGATGGGGACTAGGGATGTGCAGCAGCAGAGAGTAAGAAAAGCTCATCACTCCTTTAGATCACACAAGTTGCACACAACATGAGGAACTTGAACTATGGTTGTTTTTTTAAAAAAACCCTCCGGTCTCAAATTCATGAACAATTTTCAATAAAATCACTTTCTGCATTTTAATGGCCAAAATATTGATTTGTTTGCCTATATGCTCATTTGGTATGGTGTATGGGCTGAAAAAAGGCACTGGAAAGGCACAAGTGCAAACTGGCTGTAAAAAAATATTGAATCTGAAAGGTTGTGACAGATATCTGCTCTGCACTGATTATGCCCTAGATAAATTATTATGTATGATTCAGAAATGCTTAAACCAGAAAACAGAATTACAGTCACCCTCATTTTAGATGTAGATTTTTATCCACAGTTTTTAGCTAAATGAGAAAATATTTTGATAAGCAATAAATTGTACAAAAAAGCAAATAAAGGACAAAATTATTTAAAGCCATCTGGACTCCTGCCCAAAATTGAACACACATGCAAAGAAAAGGACTGCTCTCAAATATGTGTTTGAAAAAGCATGACTCTTCTGACACAAGATAAGATTTTATAGTGTTTATACCCTTTCAAGGTTTCTGGGATGAAGGGACGTTCTTTCTTTCAGTTTTTCTGACAACTGACTGCTTATGCATTAACATGACAGAACAAGGACCCGAGCTCCTTCTCCACCTCTCCTCACAGCGTACATGTAACATGGGAGCACTGCCCTTAAGGTGATATCAGTAAGGCAGGCATGAGATGTACCGTAGTTCTTGATCCCCCACCGAGTTTGCACACAAAACCAGTCACAGTTACTTCCAGTTGCAGCAATGGTGGTTTTGATGCCTATCCATCACACATCCAACAGGAGGTAGCGATCATTTGCTCAAGCAGCTGAGCTGCTATCAGCTACTTGGGCATTTAGTCATTGTCAACGGAGTCTGTCTTTGTGCTAAATCTTCATCTTTCCTTTGATGCAGGTGGATGAGTACGAGCAAACAGGTCGAGTTTTACACAGCAGGCACTGAAACACCCTGAGCATGTTTGACAGCCAACAACCTCCCCGCTGGTGCACCACTCTTCTTGCAGCCCTATTCTCCCCCAACCTGCCCACTTTCTGACACCTGCCATCACTCTTTGTCATGGCTGGAGGATGGGAAAGAGGGCAAGCATAGTCATTGCAGGATGAAAGTAATTTTACCACTGTAGTCTTACTCTGTGAGATACTAATTGGAAACCTCATTAGATATTCAGTTTGGCAACTCTACCAGCTTTCACATGGGCTAATAAAGTCATACTTCAGAAGCAAGCCATCAGATTTCTACTACACCTCAAGTAAATGGAGGCATTTTCCCTATGCCTTTTTGTTTTGTTTTGTTTTGTTTTGTTTTCTTGCAATGCAACTTACAAAGTTGTCATAGTACCAAAACAATTTCAGGGAGAAATTATGCAAAAATTGGTTTTGCTTAATTCTGTGGGGTTTTTTGTACATGTAAGTGAAGTACAGATATGTTCTGAGGGATGATATCTTGGCTTAAGATGCTAAAGTATCGATGAGTAAAAAAGAAATATACATGAAATAACAATGCATTGGTGAGACATTTCTAACAGTCTGCATTGATTTAATTGGAATACAGTCACTGCCAATTTTTTGTTGACTGCTTTGCCAGAGGAACATTTGATATCTACAATTACAAAGCAAGGTCGGTGCACCTTTGTTCTCTTTGTATTGTAACAAATACTCCAAGTACTACATCCAGCTCTTGGGCAAAAGAGCACAAAAGGGACATGGACCTATTATAGTGTGTTTCAGAGGAGGACCATGAAAATGATCAGTGGAACACCTCTGCTATAAAGAAAGGCTGAGAAAGTTGGGATTGTTCAGCCTGGAGAAGAAAAGGCTCTAGGGAGATTTTATTGTGGCCTATCAATATAAAAAGGAGACCTATAAGAAAGACGGATAGAGGATTTTTACCAGGGCCTGTGGTGACAGGACAAGGGGTAATGGTTTTAAAATAAAAGAGGGTACATTAAGACTACATATATAAAGAAGATTATTTTTTACAATTATGGTGGTGAGACACTGAAAGAATCCAGGGAAGCTGTGGATGCCCTATCATAAGTATTCATTGTTAGGCTGGACTGCGCTATTAGCAACCTGATCTAGTGAAAGATGTCCCAGGCCATGGCAGGAAGGATGGACTAGATGATCTTTAAAAGTTCCTTCCAACCTAAACCATTCTATGATTCTATTATGGTAAATATCATAGTAAATGTAATTCCAGATCATCAAAACATAGTTGTAGACCCTACTTTGAAAAGTACAGGAAGGTTCAAGGATAATGCTGTTTCATTTTTCAAAAGAGGAAAGAAAAAAGGTTAACTTATAGTCAACCTACAGTATTTCATTCAACCCAAAATAAAACATCATGTAATAACTTTCAGGCCATTTAACTTCTTTGTGTTTGACTTTGAAGCTCCTTCAAATAAAAATAAAAGCATTTAACTCCCAGGAGTTTAAACAGAGCTTACTCAGTGCTGCTGAGTGGCAACCACGAGGGTCACTCTAGATGCAGAAGTCCTTCCCGTTTATTTAATGAACTGTCAAATTCCCATCCCCTGGAAAACACATACATTTCTCTGAGCACAATTTGCTTGGGTATTTGGGGGTTTATGGTTTCCCTTTTGGGGTCACAATATTTGAACTAACACAATGAGACTTAAGTTACAAACTTTCACCTGCAATAAGCTGTTCAAATCCTGCCCTTCCACACCCCAATAAAAATCAATTTGGACCTCTTCCTTATACTCAATCTTTCACTTTTTCTAATGCACATGTGCTTGTGTGTGAGCAGACTATTGTAAATCACATGTTTAAGCAGCAGCATAATGTAAACATAAGATACAGTGGGGTTTTAACTATGGCCTGAAACAAATTTTGCAGTGAATTTCTAAGTTATGTAAATGAGTGAGTTAGAAAAATGAGGAAAAACAGTTATAGGCATAGTGCCCCACCACCACTGCTTCAGACAGCTTCATGGAATCCTTATAAAAGTCTCTATGTGTAGATGGGATGGTCTCCCGTACCACCCAAAAGGTTTCCTTCACTTTGAGCTAATGAAAGCACCCCCTATGCAATTCCCTCTCCCAAACTGGAAAAAAAACTTGACAGTTTATAGCCGCCTAGACAGGAATAGCCTTCTAGTCAGTCAGCCTTGCACTGGATGATCTCATCACTAGGCAACCATCCATGAAGGCCACTTCTCCTTGCGGATGTTCACTTGTTATTTAAAGTTATTTTATTTCTGTGGAAGAGTGTTTCATCTGACAACTCTCTTTTGTTAACCTCATACTGGTGGCCTTTAAAATTATTTTCTGATGTGGAAGTAAGAGAAAGACTGGCTGCTCAATCAAAATGAAATTTTCCATTTGAATAAGAGTTCTGTAATCTAAATAGCATACGGAGCTGAATAATCTTATTGATAATAGTTACTATGGGACATCAAAAGGTGTGCAGCATGGCCACATTTTCACTATAAGTGTAGACCAATAACAGAGAAAATAGTTTTATGCTATTCTAAGCATTATAAAAGGTATCCTCACACCTGGCCCAAATTTGGTCATGGAGAATAAATGTAGCTCTTGTGTGAAAGGCTCCCATTTGCCATGTTAATGGGATGAAACACCCCAATGGTGGCAGTGAAGATCATGGGAAAAGTGCCCTTCTGCAGGGAGGTCCCCATCTAGTGCCAGCCAGGCCAGGTCCACTATGCTTGATGCTCCACTTATATCCAAACCTAAATAATGCATGATCCCCGACTCATGCAGTGGCCAGACCACCTTGACACCACAGCTGTAGCTGTGCCCTCAGGCACTCTGCCCTGTGTGCCCTGACCGCAGGGCAAAGGGACTGGGTTCCTGTGGGTTGGGGACAAGAATATTGCACAACTACTTGCTAGACAGATAAAAGGGTGGAAAATCAGCAAATTGATTGACAGTAGTACGGCTAGTAATCAATAAAGTTCAACTCTGGCTAGAAAATCTGCCTATTTGTTTTTATTGCACATTGTTATTTCCCCTGAAATAACTTGCCTAGCGGTACTGCTTTGTTTTCTAATTGCTTCTGGGATAGTAAATAAGTGCATTACAAGCAAAAAGAAAACCCCAAAACACCAAGGCTATAGCCCTGAAACTCCTGTTGTTGATACTACTGCAACTTCAAAAGAGAGTACTATTTTACAAATCTCACTCAAAAGAACAAATAAATCAAAAAGACTTCAGCAAACAGAAAATAAGGAAGTATTTATGTGGCTGATTTTCTCACTTTGGATAGTCATTTCTCATCACCTTAATGAAATTATAAGCAGTGGTCTTTCTTCCAAGCTAGAATAATTAAGAATCAAATACATTCTACACTGAAACACTGACTGCACTGTAACTATTATGCAATTGGGAAGCAGCTATATTGTCATTTTTATGTAGTTACACTGAATTACACAATCATTTCAAGGGACTTATATTGAGAAATCGCATGTAAATTTGTTCATATTAACTCTTGCAACTTAAGGACTCAATGTGAAATAACTGCTCACTTGGAACAGGCTCTAAATTTAACATATACAACTCTGAGACTACGAAGGGAAAGAAAAAGGCTCCTTCATAAGTTAGAAGTGTTATCATTAGTATCTTTTAAAGTAAAGTTGTTACATGCTAGTGAATTATTTCAATTACTCTATTATATTACTGAGCTAAAGGAAAGGAACAATTGATAAAACTGTGGTGAAAACGTAATGAAATGCAGAAATTAAGAACAGGGCTCAAAAAGCTATCAGTGAGTGCATTCAGCTGGTACCTTCAAAATTCAAAAGATACTTAACATTAAATTTGAGAACTTCAAATCACTAATTTAGTTCACAGTGCGCTTCAGGGATTTGAGCAATTTCGTATTTGTATAATGTCTCTATAATGCTGTGAAGTTAAAGTTGAGCAAGGTTTTTAATTTTTACTGGTGGCACGGTGGGGTATAAAACACACCTACAGTGAAGCTATAATAGAAAGTTTTTGGTTTTGACTGATCCAAACCATGAACCTTAGGGCCTGAAAGAATAAAAGGTTCTTACTCAAATGCAGTGCAAAAGTAAACACTTCAAAGGAGAACCCCACCTGAATGCAGCAGAAGGACATGTGTGATTCAGGAGAAGGGGCTGGCTGAATTCATGAATGAAGCTGACAGGGACAATTTCTTGCACTACAGGGGACTGATAACTCTGGTAAAGTTTGAAAATCTGGGACTGACAAATAGGAACCTAATCTGGGCAAGGCTTGCACATTAATTATAAAGAATTTATAAAATATCCTTCAATCCTTCAGCAAAATAGCTATGGAATTAAGCCTACCTAGCAGAGGCATACAGAAAAAAGGCATCACTATTTTCAGTAGCAGTAACTGGTTTTGCCTCCATAGAAAACTCTTCTGTTTAAGCATAAAGTTTAACAAATAAATATAGAACCTAAATAATAATTTTAAATGTTCACATTCACACTTAGATTTGCTTTACCGTTGAGAGCACAGAGGTGTTCAGAAATCTCATCTTTCTGGAAGGGGCTATAAAAGCCTGTCAAATGCAGATGGAAATAATGAACAAACTTCTTCATTAGGCATCATGTATCAGTCACTTCCATCTTTATGAGAAGAAAAGATTTTAAGTAACGAGAACATAAATTTCCCTAAAGTTAATCTAAAATTGTCATCTGACTGCATTTGCCCTCAAGGTGGTCCCTTCCAGGGTATTTTTTTTGTACTTGTGAATAACCACAGCCCTTTGCTCTATTAGGTTTATTACTTTGTTCCTGGATTGGATAATGCTGAGGCACGAGATCAGCTTCTTTCTCATCTAGGAGCAACGTGTTCTACCCTGCAGGCTCCAGCAAACCTGCCATTCAGCTTGTTCAAAATAAAGGCAGGCATTATGGGAAAATTCCTTAGTTAGCTAGGAAAGTTGGAAAAGGAGAAGTAATTACAAAGAAAATCATTTAGTTGGACACAGATTTAATTAGAGTTTGGGAATATTACCTACAGTGCTTCAGAACTGATGTTTTTCTCTTATTTCTATGGTTGTCTCTGAGAACGCGTCTTAAGTCCTATATAAGTTGAGGAAATTGCCCTGCAATATGCCTCATAAATAGGATTTGTTCTCTGCTTTCTCTATTGCTCATCCATCTCATGAACAAGGTGACAACTGATTCAAAATGTTGCTTTATCAAAGCATTTTGTTTTGATTCATGTGACTGGGCCATTTAAATCTTGCATAATGTAGACCCATGCAAAGATATTTCTCAAGCAATATTTTCCAAAACTGCACAGAGAATCATTTTCTTCAACTAATTCAGCTCCACCTTTCAGTTTACGAGAGCTGTCTTAATGCAGTAACCTAAAGAAAACTTTGGAAGCTGAACGTCCAAGAACAGCAATACAGTACCTTAATACAAAATGACATCTCAGGTTTCATAGTGAAGTATGCATTAGTCATATTGGATCAGCTACCCATTGTAACTATCAAGTTTTCTGAGAGACATCTTAATGGTGCACTTGCCGCCCAGAAAGGCAACCACATCCTGGGCTGTATCAAAAGAAGCATGGTCAGCAGGACAAGGGAGGTGATTCTAGAGAAGGCTTCCGGAAGACCTTACAGTGGCCTTCCAGTACCTGAAGGGGGCCTAAAGGAGAGATAGGGAAGGATTCTTTAGGGGGTGTAATGACAAGACAAGGGGTAATGGTTTTAAAATGAAAGAGGGGAAATTTAGATTAGATATGGGGAAGAAATTCTTTCCTGTAAGGATGGTGAGACACTGGAACAGCTTGCCTAGAGAAGCTGTAGATGCCCCACGCCTGGAATTGTTCAAGACCAGGCTTGGATGGGGCTTTGAGCAACTTGGTCCAGTGGGAGGTGTCCCTACCCATGGCAGGAGGATTATAAACTGATGATCTTTAAGGTCCCTTCCAACCTAAGCCATTCTATGATTCTGTGATTCTATCACTTTCTTCCTATTTTTGGAAATAATTTTGAAATTTGTTAATGATAAGATAGGACCAGTAAATGAGTAGATAAACTCAGGACTAAATAGTGTGCTCTAATGTGGTTTATGATTGACTTGAAAAGACATCTTTCTTACAGGGAAGCGCTTCTATGTGAACACAATACTGTTAACTGCTGGTAAAGTTCTTAGGAAGCATCACCACTGGCACTACTTCTGCATTAACTGAAATCCTTGCCACTTTCAATGCAACAAACTTTAAACACACAATTATTTGAACACTGTTTAAATCTTTACAAACTAGTATTTTTTGCCCTTCTCCATTAATTCCATTTTACAGGTGGGTAAATTGAAGGACACAGAAGCTATGACTAACCTAAAACTGAGTCATATTGACTTTCATCCCTTGGCTTCAACTGACAAAATGTGCTCTGTCCCTTATGTCCCAGAGTAAATCAAAGTAGATTTTTCATTAAGTTTCAGACATATCTCATCCACACTGTTGTCTGCTGGTCATGGAAAATATAATGAAGCAACCTAAGTTTGCACATGCACCAAAGCAACCTCCAAATTTCTCTTTTTTTTTTTTTTGTACTCATGAAAGGTGTATTGTCAAAAAGATTATATAATTTTTTAAAAATTACCCAAGAGAGTTTCTTTTACATAACAGGGGAAATCTGCAATAAAAATTTCTGACAGGGTCTTACACTAGCAAAATTCTCTGGTCTGTGCATTCTGACTAATTCATTGGTACATTTTACATTCACTTATCTCATTGGCATTTGAAATTCTGGTTAAGAAACAGCATATAGAGTAGTTCAGGCATTTTATCCCTCTCCAAACTATATGAGAGTATCAGCCTCCACATTTGTCACTAGATTTCTATGAGGTCTAATGCAGCGTCCAGCTTAATATTCTGGCTGAAATAGAGTAATTGAGATTGATATATGAGCTGTTAGATCTTTTATCTTCTTATGGGCATTAATTAAATAGAAAGTGGTTATATACTTGATCTCATTCATTCAATTACTGCAATACCCATGTAAACAGTATTTTGACTAATTACGCTTGTGCCTAGTAAAATGTATTTACATCCTCACTGTGCTTTGGCTAACTCTAAAGAATTTATGACACTGGCAATCTGGACCTAAGTCTATTGAAAATCTATCCATGCTTTCTGCTCCGCTCCATGAAAATATGTTTAGAATTATGCCAGTGATGCTTCCTTTCTGTGATATTAGTCTGCCAAAGCCATTATATCAGCTACCTTGATGTAAAATGAGGTCTAAGCCCTTGGTAACCCACAAATCACTTCATGTCATTTGTTGTTAACTGGATGCATTTGCTAGTGAAGTTGTCCCCAGTTGACTCGGTGGAGATGTCACAAAATAGCATGATCTTCAAAGATAACTTTAGCAGCCTCAACATGTCTGTGTGGCATCACTACTCAATATCACTAGCAGCATTTGTTAGCTAGTTGTGAGTTTATCCATCATCATGAGCAACTTTTGCAAGATCGTGGCTAATTTAAACAGGACTCGTGTATATCTGAGCTGCAGTGATGACAGCAGTTACAGCTCAGACTGACTCTTCATCATTAGTCCTGGAGCACTAACACATAGGATAACCTTGACTGCAGTTTTGTACTGTGTAGAGCTAATACACATGTATGAAACAGAGTGGCACCTTGGACCTGCTCCTCCATCTCATTTTAATTACCGTTCAGTGACAAATATAATAAACCTCTGAAGTACAAGCTCCTTTATATCTGGTTATGTGATAAAAAGCTTATCTGCAGATGTGCAAAGGAGTAGAGGCACAATAAGAGGTGGGGAAACCAGATACCTCCCTGCCATGATGCATGCCCATAACAGGAAAGCATCAGCCCTTACAGTGAGGCACACTCACAGTGGGGGAAACCTCAGTAATACATCTGGAGGAATGAGCCCCTGCCCAGGCACCCCCAGACCTGTCCCAAAACAGCCATAAGCCCCAGCAGTCCAGCTGGGAAACCCAGAACCATGGGTCAATGGGAGAGGCTCTCTGGAGCACCTCACTGTCTGAAGGGTATGGGGCACATCATAAGACACAGGGAAAGGCATTTTGGCATTACACAAACATTGTTATGGAAGAAGGACAGGAAATGAAGGATAAGGGGATAAAAGGGACCAGTTACACAGAGTGCAGAGCAGCATGTTTGGCTGGACATGTCCTGCACCTGATCAGCACAGTCAGTCCTGTGTTCTTATTTAGCTATTTTCCTGTGTGAGGGAAATCCCTGTTCTATGTGGGTGTATGTGTACGGAAGTGTCAGCATCTGGACTGAGGACAACTCATTGGGGACCATGTGTCTCAGGTGTGAGCAACTAAAGGTAGTGAGGGTACATAGAATCATAGAATGGTTTGGGTTGGAAGGGACCTTAAGGATCATCAATTTCCAACCACACTGCCATAGACAGGGACATTTCCTACTAGACCGGGTTGCTCAAGGCCCTAATGAGCCTGGTCTTGAGCATTTCCAGGGAAGAGCCATCCACAACTTCTCTGTGCAAGCTGTTCCAGTGACTCATCATCCTCACAGTAAAGAATTTCTTCCCAGTATTTAATTTAAATCTACCCTTTTTCAGTTTATAAACATTACCCCTTGTCCTGTCATTACACTCCCACATAAAGAGTCCTTCCCTATCTCTCCTGGAGGTCCCCTTCAGATACTGGAAGGCCACTATAAGGTCTCCCTTGAACTTCCTCTTCTCCAGGCTGAAAAACCCCAGTTCTCTCAGCCTGCCTTCAGAGCAGAGGTGCTCCTCTGACCATCTTTGTGGCCCTGCTCTGGACCTGTTCCATCAGGGTTCTTCTTATAGTGGGGACTCCAGAGCTGGGCACAGTACTCCAGGTGGGGTCTCAACAAGTGGAGTTGAGGGACAGAATCACCTTCCTTGCCCAGCTGGCCATGCTTCTTTTGATACAGCCCAGGATGTGGTTGGCTTTCTCAGCTGCAAGCACACATTGCCAGGTCATGTTGAGCTTCACATCCAACATAATCTAGTGTGTGACTGCTAGTGAAGACCAGCCAGATTAACTAGCAAGGAAGAGCCGTACACATATAAGCCCAGCTGCTGAAGACGTCCCAGTGGTAAATACGTATGAGTTTCTCACTAACAGCTCTTTATCCTCATCAGCCAGAGAGGGGAACAAGAAGTGGCTATTTGGGCAGTTTGTTTCTGTGTGAATAGTGCCTGTTTCTGCTTGCATAGAGCTGTGTGTCCCACCGTGTATATATGTATTTTACAACTACCTTTGATAGTGTACCTATTGGGAATACATGCTCAGCTACTGTTTGGACCTGGACCACTGACTGGCAGCTTTGCCTCTGTCAGAGAATTGTTAGATTTGGCAGCTCCCTAAAACCATATTCTCTCTAGAAATTGTATATGATCAGCTCTGATATACAGCTGACCATATACATTTGGTTCAGCAGCTCTAGTAGAAAGTGGCAACCGTGGCCTCCTTTCCACACCAAACATGCAGACAGCAGCACACTGCCATAGAACTCGCACTAAACTCTTTTTCTACAAGTCTGCAAAACACTGCCAGGCAGATTATCATTAGAAGGGCTTGTTTTCCCTCCATTTCTGACACTACTCATCCTGTGAAGTTCAGTAAACAATACAAACATAAATGAAAAAAGAAAGGGGCAGACATAGCCGTAAACAAAATTATTTTGAGGTTGATGGGATCCCACCTCATCACATTTTAAAGTAAAGCTTTAAGTCTCTTTTATAGATGAGCTATTGTCTTTTGGTTTCCTTTGTGATGTTATTATGAAGTGCCTTGAGGATACTTAATAATAAGGCACTCTTATTACCTTATTCTGTATTGCAATGTATTATTAATACCAAACACGAAATTAATAATGAAAACATAAACTGGGAAATTACATTTTCTTCTTCCAGTGCCCATTTTGGTCTAAGTAGGCTATTGCCTTCTTTTTGATGGCATGAATTTATGTTTGCTTAATACAAAAGAATGCACCTAACACCTATCAATACCAATTACCAATAATAATACCAGTGTCACTCTTTAAAGGAGAGATCTGAGGTAGGTGGTATTGTTGCTGGATTTCATTGAAGCTGAAGTATTTTGAGCAAACTGCTAAAAGCAATTTCCTAAAGTCACCACACACAAAAAAAAAAAAAGTCTCTAAAAAGTCTCTAAATTAGAAATTTTCATTTGACTTTTGACTGGGAAAAACAGCACAGTTTTACAAATCCAATTTTCTAAAGATGCAAGTCTGGGAAAGCCATCCATAACAGTATTTTATACTACAAGTATTGTGCCAAGCAGTTAGTGCAAAGCATACTATGAGAACAGAACTTTGGATGTTATCCCCAAAGAACATTGAAGTTCATCCCCATTTCTAAGCCCAATTTCTTTCATATTTTGCCTTCTCTTTCACACTGTATTATTCAAGACTAACTTATAGCTTCAGGATGTCAGGTCTCATGGAAATTGGCTGGGTTATTTTGTTATCAAGAACAAAAATACTTTTATTGGGACCAGAATTTCTTTCAGGTTGTTTCATCTGTAATGTAATTAAGGAGGTAGTTTGGAAAAGCTACATTTATAGAGAGAATATATGTAAAAATATTTTCACAAATGCTACTTGTAGAGTTTAAAAGGTTATTGTCACCAATTCGTGGAATATATCTAGATTATGGCACATTTCTCACTGCCCAGCTGCGTTACAAGGATACTGTAAGTGGCACTGTTCCCTGAAAAATGGCACTCCTAACTCAGCATTCCAATTTTCAAACACTAGAAAAAGTACTTTAGCAGCAAAAAAATTCTTCAGTCTGTGTTTGAGTAAGGTAAGACAAGATCAATTATTTCTATATATCCCTGACTTGAAGGCATGCCTGGGATAGACCAGTGACCAAGCAATTATTCTTCACACTAGGTGTCCTGGTTTTGGCTGAGGTAGAGTTAATTTCCCTCCTTGCAGCTGGTATAGTGCTGTGTTTTGGATTTAGTATTGAAATAATGTTGATAACACACTAATACTTTCATTTTTGCTAAGCAGTCAAGAATTTTCAGTTTCTCAATATTGGCCTGCTAACAAGAAGGCAGGGAAGCACCCAAGAAGTTGGGAGGGGACACAGCAAGGACAGATGACCCAGTTGACCAACACTGAGCATATGATGTCATTCCCAGCATATAAAGCTGGGGGAAGAAGGAAGGGGTGGGGATACAGAGTTACCATGTTTGTCTTTCCAAGTACCCACTACTCGTGATGAAGCCCTGCTTTCCTGGAGATGGCCGGCCAGCTGCCTGCTGATGCAAAGTAGTGGATGAATTCCTTGTTTTGCTTTGCTTGTATGCACAGCTTTTGCTTGACCTATGAAACTGTTTATCTCAGCCCACGAGTTTTCTCACTTTTACTCTTCTGATTTTCTACCTCATCCGACCGGGGAGGGTGAGCAAGGAGCTGTGTGGTGCTTAGTTCTTAGCTGGGTTTAAACCACAACACTAGGTAAATGTAAATAACTATTTATATAAAATTGAGATACTACCACTGCTATGCTTAGAAAGAGATGTACAGAAATGATAATAAAAACTATACTTTCAGATAATTAAATATTAACTCATCTACATGGGATTTTTCTGTGTCTTCCGAATGCAATTACCAAACATTATAAACAGGATTCAATCTGCAAGTAAGACACTCTGGGTGATGATTTTGCTATTGGGAATACTGACCTGGGTGTAAATATGTGCCAATTTCGGTCTGAGCCTAAAATCAGAGCCTTATTTAACTCTTTCTTCTAGGATTTCCTCTGACTTGGAAACTCAAAACTTAATCAAAGTATCAAGTCATAACACTTCTCCCAAGACATTAATTTTTCTTTCCATTTTTCATTCTGATTTCCCTCAATATTATACAATGACATCCCTTGAATTTGGATAGCTAAAATTATCTCCCATTCAGATATAAGGAAAATTCACTATAAATAACTATTCATTAGTGTCCTGCCAGCTAACTGGCAGAAACATCAGAGTGCGACTTCGTGCTATCAAAAACATATTACCTCAAATATACAAAGTGTAGTTCATAGGAATGTATAAAGGGGAACGAGGCCTTCAGATCATTGCAAATTCTCAACAGAGACCAGACATAATTGTCGTGGTTTCAACCAAAATTACCAAAACCAGACTGACAGATGGCTCTTCCTCCCCCCGAAAAGAAGAGAGAAGAAGAAGATGAGATTTACAAGTTTAGAATGAACTAAAGTACTTTAATGAAGTATTAATACTAAAATTAAAACAAAAGGAAGTAAAGGATGAAATAGATACAATATATACAAAACTGTATGAAGGTCCCAGGATGACAATCACATCACCAGCAGGCATCAGGAAAAGTCCCAGACTGGTCTTGGTGACCAAGAGGAGCTGGATTCCGGATCTGGAGCCAGGAATGCTCGGATCAGGATCAGAGGCAGACAAACAGACAGGGTCCTCCTCAGACATCGTCCATTAAAAAAAGAAAATTGACCCTTTGATACCTAAGCTTATATACTGAGCATGATGCAGATGGGATGGAATACCCCAGTTGGTCAATTTTGGGTCACCTGTCCTGTCCGCTCTTCCTCACAGGTGTGACTCCTCTATGCTTTTCTGCTGCCGACCCTCCAACAGGGCAAATAACAAAACTACCTGACCTTGGTTGTTCTAGCAATAAGTATAAGCAAGGGCCTCTCTGCACACCATTCCTTGATATAATCAGGTGTTATCACTGTGAGAGTGAGCAGTTTCTGAACAATATGCTGTTAATTTCAGAGTTCAGTAAGTTAGAAGAGGCCCAGCTGAAAATATAAAACTGTAAAGCAGAAAATTTGTTCTGTTTTACCTCAAACCAGAACAATAATCAAAAACATTTGAGCAGCAACACTGGACTGACTCAGCTTTCAGGGGACTTGATAGACATGAAATCACAACTAATGATTCTACAAAGGGACTTATGTTCTTCCCTTATCTCCTGTGCAACTCATGCATAAACTGCAGCTTGATCCTCAGAGTTTTCAACTCAGTTAGGGAAAGGAAAACTCAGTGGGTGCCTAACTAAAGAGTCTTTCCTCTTCCTGCATAACTCCGAAATACAATTGCTGAAGGAAAGAAACATGGCTTTAAGCTTGAGAGATACATCAGAGAATCAAATGGATCTTCAGATGACTTCCTAGCTGTAAAAGCTGGCTACAGTCACACTTGTGTATCATGTCTAATGGCAGGTCTATTTAGCCATTGCACAACCATCATAAGACACTCCCTAATTAACTGCTTGACTTTATTTAATTAAGATCACACCTGCAATAATAAACTAGAGAAATTACTGCCTACTTTGACTAGAAAACATTGGGACTGTAACACTTAATTTCTTAGGAACAAAGGCTAAGTGTCTCATTTTCCCTGCACACCAGTAACACCTTATGAAACCACATTCTAAAAATAGCTGTGCTGTTGTAACCTACAATTATTTTAATTGTGAATTTGCATATATGTAAGTGAAATCAGAAGGATTTAAAAAAAAATTAACACAGTACTGTGGCTAAAAACACTGCCAGAGAAGGGATATGTTACTTCTAATATTGAAAAAGAAAGTATACTTGGCAAATCTCTTCATGGTGTATTTGTCCTTAGAGACCACAATCACAAGAAATTTGCATTAAATTCTGGTTCAAAGCAGTCATCACATTTATCTAGAGTCAATAGTACTTTCTTTTATCATCACTGTATCTTTTATCTCCAAATTCAATGACATTCTACACAATTTCGAGAATTAGGAAGATCTCTTATGAGAGATAAAGTCAGTATCTTTCACGATATGATGAGGCTTTATTTTTCATGGACTTCTCAAAACAGATTTTTCTCACTTTATAATTGGAAATGAACAAAAATTATCTTTCCAGTTTGGAATTTTATGATGTTGAAAGGACTTCTTGTGAAAAACGAAAGCAAGATCTCAGAATAACAATGACTGACAAAACCAAATGGGAATGGTTCTTCAGAAGTCATCCCTTCTTATTTTATTTATTAATTTTTATTTAAAAAGAACCAAAACAACACACCAAAACAACAACAACAACAAAACCCAACATATTGCCCTAGAAGCCTTATTATACAATGAAATTTTATCAGTAGTAAAATAATGATTCCAATGGGAATTTTGACAGCCAGGTATGACAGAAGTTATTTTCATTTCCTTTCTGTTATGGGTGGGATGTCATTACCCTTCTCCCAACCTCAGCTAGATTAGCAATAGTTTGATTATGCAGTAAAGGAAATAGCCATTGTACCTGCATATGGATTCCTGTACTCTTAACTTCTCTAAGATGTGCTGAAATTCAATCCAAGATATGATTCGTGACATAATGCCAGGTTTTGCACACCCTTAATTATGAACATGTATTTATTTATGTGAGCAAAAAATACACACATGCTGCATTGCTTCTCATACAAGGGATTAGTTTGCATAATTCACACTGTGAAATGTGGTACCTTTAATGATTAAAGATATTAGGTAATTACCTCAAAAGGATGATAATTTTAATGGTACTGCTTAACTTTATAAGAATTAGCTCATCACTAGGACGTGACCTAGAAGTACATCGAATATGTGCAATTTACAACCAAAAAGAAAGAGAATATTAACAGAGATAAACAGGAGAATGAGGAGTACTATGTAGACAGGATTAATTTCAACGTCTACTGAGTAATGCTTTTATAAAAGATTATTACCTACATTATTTTAATTCTCCCAAGGTCAAACTGATCCATGAAATCAGTTCTCATTAGGCATTCACAAAAGTACCTAAATGAAGTTTTAAATCACACATCCATTTTCTCCTAAATTTTAAAAATGCTTTTTAGAATGGAAATTTAATTCATCAATTAATATTCACAAGTTGTTTTTAATCCCATTTCAACATACACTTATCAAGATATGTACCAAAGCCTAGGAAAGGGCTGGACTTGATGATGGCTGGACTTGATGATCCCAAGGGGCTCTTCCAACCTAAATGATTCTATTCTATGATAGTAAATACATACAAATGAAAAGCAGATTTTATAACACCTGAGAAAAAGCATGCTATTTTTTTTTCTGTCCTTTTTCACATAGAAAAATATCATCTCTTAATTCATCTAGTTTAATTCACAATTCTGGCACTGAGAGGAATTTTGGGTTCAGATGCAGGCATCTAAAAGGAGAGGGGTGAAAATTAAGACATTATATGTTGAAATCCGCAAGGGAAGAAATATTTTCAATATCTTTCAAGCTTAGAGCTGTCAGTTTCAGCCTTTTTGTTTTGTTTTTCATGGGGAACATATATATTTCCCTCCAGTTGATCCTTATTTCTTATTTTCCCTCTCTTTTAAAAACACTTCTGTTTACTTTCATTCTCTGACTTGTTTGCTGCTTTTTTATTAGGCGAAATGTCAGAAAAGATTGATCTTTATTTATCTTCATAAAAGAGGATGTCACAGCTTGCTTTCTCTTTGACTACTTGTTTATATAACAGATGAAGGAATATCAAGCAGTAAAGCAGAAACCTATTATTATGTTGAGAACCTTAACAGAGATGGACCAAAATACTTCTATTGAAACAAGCAGTTCCTTCATTGATCAGATGAAAAAGTCCTGCACAACTATCCTATGCAGTTAGAGGACTTAGTGATGTTTGAAGACTGAATTGTTCTGGATATCTACTACTCAGCAGTGCTTCAAATTCAGTTTCAGCTCCTCCCAGTACTAGGTCTTTCTATATAAATCTACATCCTTGAAAGGAAGGAATTGAATAAATGAATAAAAGAGCTGAAAGTCTTTCCCTGTTTCCAGGCTTTTCCTTCTTTGCTTCCCTCCCCCTCTCTGTGACAAACATCTCTGCTAAATTTCTCCTTTCACCTGGAGATGTCTCCTTTCTTTATACACAAGTTGAGGTTAATAGATCTCTCCATTACCAACTCTGTGCACACACAAGCCTGAAATGCCATACTGTATTCCCCATTTACAGTTAAAGCTTACTATGTTAAGGATGCTCTCTTCCATGTTTGCTTTGGGGAAGGCTCTTAAGGAACAAAGGGTATATAACAATTGTAGCCTGTCTCCCATGAACATCATATTGACACAGCTTTATTTTGTGTCATGTAGAAACTTTTTTAAGAGTCTGTTAGAAATACAGATATGAAAAGATTTATTTCTTATTATTTCAGT
This sequence comes from Jacana jacana, assembly GCA_013400555.1. Classification (NCBI taxonomy): domain Eukaryota; kingdom Metazoa; phylum Chordata; class Aves; order Charadriiformes; family Jacanidae; genus Jacana; species Jacana jacana. Next base: position 22,444 of record VZTM01005712.1, on the reverse strand, counting down.
AAATCTTAGCAGTTACCAAATATTCTTGGGGAGATCTGGAATACCTGTGTTTGGTTTTAATCATTCTCAGAAATTGTCTGCACAATCATAGAAACTTGGCTCATCCTGCTTTATAGGTACAGTTTTAGATGATCTAAAATTAGTGCATTTAAATTGATTAGCAAAATACTCCAAAAAATAACAAAGTAACGTGGAACTGATTTCAGACTTGGCTTACTGGCTCAAAACTGTCCTTGAGAAAACTTGTGCTCAGATCCCTGACGATACGAGATGTCTGTATTGCTGGAAGGTAAGGAAGAACCATATTCTTCCAGCTACTGATTTTATGATTGATGCCTACTTTTTTGTTCAATGGCAAGGTATATTAAAGCGGCATAATCAGGTATTCAGGATGAAAACAAAGGATAATCTACGATCCTCAGTACTCCTCTACATCCATCTACATACTTTAGCAATTATGCAGAGCATCAAATAGGTAGGGTGAATGCTAGAATCCTGGAAATATATATGTTGTATTATTGTTAGGTCAAACTTTTTTCTTATCCAATTTTGCCCTGATGGCAAAAAGGCTAGGTGAGGGATGAATTTGGTCTGTCTGCTTGCATTCATGTGAACAGTTTTTAATCACAAATCGGATCTTTTTTCATTTTCTTGTAATGAATGTTTACCACATTGAAAATTGTTAGGAGTAAACACATAGTTCTTATCAAACCAATATTCAAAGCACTTATTAGCCTCCAAAATATTCTTATAGCACAAAAATGTAGTGCATGAGTGTAGAATACTAATTTGACAGAGGTAAATGGTTCTTTAAATACTAGAACATTTATTAAATAATCAAATTTCCAAGCCCTGCTGTGACTGAATCACAGAGGAATCATGAATGAACATTTATATTTAAACAGTGAATTGCTAGAATACTCTTCAGAGATTCAAAATTACTCTTTTAAGCCCCTTGTGATGGTAACCTGGCTCTGAAGTGAAGTTCTAGAAGAAAATAAGGGTTGATCCCGTCATGTAGTGCTATCAGTCCACCTTCTCTATATACTCCCCAATACAACAGAACCTCTCCTTACCACAGGGGGTCTCACCCCCTGAGAATAGAAAGAAAAGCAAATTGCCATCCTACAGCTTGCCTGAAAGTGAGAAAAAAAAGGAAACACTATTGATTTTATGAAGTCTGCTAATGACCTTCCTACAGCAACATGATTAACACAGTGTGCCTTGGTATTGAGGTACATGCCACAGTCCTGAAGCCCAAGCCTGTCAAATTGTGACATGAACACTCTGGAACCCCTGAATACCTTTCATTACAATTAATACCTGAAACATTTGGGTGACTGAATACAGCTCAGCATTCTGATATTCAGTAATCCTTAGCAAATGAATTGCTCATCACAGGAAATCCAGCTGAGACACAGTTGCACATTGACTGAAGGTTTTGGTGTTTTGTAGATCTGTAAAAGCCTCCCAGACTTTTCTCTCTGACAAAATGACTCAGAATTAACAGCACAATGACTGTTATCAGTCTATATCTGCTGTTGACCAAGATAGGACTGCCCTGACAACCTTATGAGAAAATTATAATAAGAAAAGGCTTATTATGTATGTCTAAGGTTGTTCACAGTCCTGAATGCAGCAACCTCAGAAAGAAGTTGAAAGTGACAGTTGCCTTTTTTAGTTACTATTAATAATAGAATGGTTAGAGTTGGAACGGACCTTAAAGATCATCAACTTCCAATTCCCCTGCCATGGGCAGGGACAACTCCCACTAGAGCAGGTTGCCCAAAGCCCCATCAAGCCTGGCCTTCAATACTTCCAGGGATGGGGCATCCACACCTTCCCTTGGCAACCTGTTCCAGTCCTCACCACCCTCACAGGAAAGAATTTCTTTCGAGTATCCAATCTAAATCTCCCCCTTTCCAATTTAAAGCCATTGCTCCTTCTTCTCTCTTTACACTTCCTGGCAGAGAGTCCGTCTCCGGCTCTCCTGTAGGCTCCCTTCAGATACTGGAAGGCTGCTGTAAGGTCTCCCCAGAGCCTTCTCTTCTCCAGGCTGAACATGCCCAGTTCCCTCAGCTGGTCTTCACAGGAAAGGTGTTCCATCCCGCTGATCATCTTCATGGCCCTCCACTGGACCCATTCCAACAGTTCCATGTCTATTCTATGTTGAGGACTCCAGAGCTGGACACAGAACTCCAGGTGGGGTCTCACAAGGGCAGAGTAGAGGGGTAGAATCACCTCCCGCGACCTGCAGGCCACGCTTCTTTTGATGCAGCCCAGGATGCAGTTGGCTTTCTGGCCTGC
>VZTM01005712.1:4612-15048 GCA_013400555.1 Jacana jacana | reverse complement strand
AATAATTGCTCAAAGACTTAGGATTTAGAACTGTATTTCAGCTTCTCCTGAGGCTATGTACAGAATAGAAGCCCGTTTCACTCCAGGGATGTGAAGCTGCTTGTATAGATTTACCTCAACAGACAGCACTATTTTCAGCAACAGCAATAACAGAGGATAGAGAGAGAGGTACACACACAAATATTAGGAAGTCCCTTAAGGAGGGCTCACAGATGTTCTATTTTCATCAGCTTTGTCTGTGCCTTGCTTTAAACTTCCCATTTCACTTTGCAGAATCGTATCTCAAAGAACCAAGGACAAAACTCCTACAGACAGGGACGCAGCACTCCAGAGAATCACTTGCTGTTGAGCTCTTCAGTGATCCCCACGTATTTCTTCTCCAGCAAAACAAATTCATGGCAGCAAAGCACTAGTGTTCTTTTTCTTTACAAACTCTGAGGGAAATGAAGTTAAATATTTTTTCTAATAGATACAAGCCATGACCCAGAACTCTACTTTTGTTCTCAGTCTTTTACAGCTGCTTAAAATAGCATTTGACATTAGTAACAGGGTTTAAAATGCTCTACAGTCCTACTACTGTAGTATGAAGGTCTAAGGACATAAACAATAAAGGGATATAAGTATAAGTAGGTATAAGGTTTTCTTTGAACAGTTGCCAAAATTTAAAAGCCACTGGAGAAGATTTTGGGCCCTTCTTAATGTCTGAAAAATGCACACACATTATAGAGACTAAAAAATCCCACCCAAACTCTGTAATATCTGCTGAAGGATAACAGTGGGAAAGACAAATGCCAGTGTGACACCAAAGAAGAGCTAATTAAAGATACAAGTAAGAGTGGGTATTTGGAAAGCTAGAAACAAAGAAGGAGGAAAGAGAAGAATCTTTGATAGGTCAGAACGTGACTTAGCATAACGCTGATTTGATACTAGTATATCTTCTCATGATGTGATGAATCATTTGAAATACCATTGCATGGAGGACTGGATACTTTCTTTATTCTTGATGGAAAGCAGCATGGAGAATGCAGAGTAGTACAGTTTAGAAAGATCAGTAGTAGAGCAGCTGTGATTCAGTTAAGGTTTTTAATTCTAATTCTATTATTTTCACACTTAATGTTTTTGTGTTTTGTTTTGGGGCTTTTTTTCTTAAGCTTCTTTTGTGTTCATTTCTTTTCATGTTTCTTAACTTGCCAGCTATGCATGCTTTTTCTCTTGGGTTTCCAGAGGGATAAGTGCAAGTTATCCGCAACATTTACAAGTACTCAGGTAACCAACAGGTAATTTGGCACACTGCAAGCGCACCTTCATGTGAATCAGTTCTTTCTTCACTTCAGTTCCTTGCCTTCCCCCACAGCTAAAGGTGGCACATAGGATACATATTGTTAATATTTCCATCAGAATCCAAATTATATCACTCAGATCAGTGTAATAATTTCCTCGTAGCTGCACAACCTGCTTTCTTTTATAAGCAAGCAGCAGAGAGATAGAGGTGGCTTATACAAGTGTAAGGAATTCCTTTTTTCTCACTGACACCCCATTTACTTCCATCTGCCCCAGATTTGGAGCTGGATAATACCAAAGCTGATAAGAGATATCCAAGCTGGGCTCAGGGCTTCTTCTGAACTCATACAGTGTTATCTGAAATCACACTGGCTTGTTAGATGAGATAATGTGAAATGATGTAAAACATCAGAGGGAGAAAGGAAAACTTTGAGATCGACTATCTGCTGACAACCCCAAAGACAACAATCCCATCACAAAACAACATTATAGATAAAAGTGGAAAGGGCTGCCAGGCACTATATATTGTGTACCTGGTGACCCAGCAGTCTGTCTGCTTGAATCTTGTTCTGCAAACCTTCTATGAAAGGCCAGGAAATTACTTTTCATTTTCTACTTTTATAAGCATTTGTTTTATCATTATTGACACAAAATTTAAAAAGCTATATGTACAGATAAAGAGAGAAATACCTAATGAGGCTATCTGCAGGGTGAGAAAGATTCCTAGCACATGAAAGAAATATTGAGTAGTAACTTAAAGAATACTCTCCTCTTTGAGTGGTGCTTAATAATTTTTTTTTATTTTTTTTTTTACAGCAGCTCCGTTCTCCAAAGCATTTATTTAAAAAATCCTTAGGTGATAAATATGAAAGCTTAACAGAATCAATAATGGATTACAAAACAGCCGTCTGCCTTTACTTAGACTGGCCTGCATTATGACTGTGCTTTTTCCCTATTTGGCTTCAATTCATCAGGTACTTAGCTTGAACTTAAGCACATGATTTGTGCCATTGGCTTACTGAGGTCTGATGATCAGACACACGCCCTCCTGCCCAGGTGCTCAAAATTAGACACAGCCTTGCCAACCCTAGTGAACGTGAACCTGCATGCAGATGGGAATGTCATGGCATATCGTATCTGGAGGACACAGAGTGTTCTGGATCCAACTTAATTATTTTGACGGCATTTTAAACGTGTTTATAGAGTGTTTAGCTAACAAGCATTTAATCCAGAGGTTAAAGAAGGCAGTAACCCTAGAGACTGGGCTTGTAAAGGGCTCTAAAGATTTCTGACGTAGAAAGTCATCTTTAGCCCTAGGGAATGGTCTGTAAAGGGCTGAGGGGGATTTTATTAGCGTCTTTAATTAAACATTTGAGTCCTTTATTTGGCATTGAATCAATTTGTTATTAGTTATTTTGTTATTTAATTAGTGTGCTTAATTACTGTAAATACTATTAGGGCTAAATCCTGCAAGTTGCTGAGAAATCTCACAACTCCTAGGGATGTCAATTCAAACACGAAATATTTCCCAGGTCTAGAAAAGTGCAGAGAATTGCTACTGAGGTACTGCTTATGACAAATGTAATGCTAGTGTAAGAAGACATTTTGTTTCTGGAGTGACTCATGTGCTAGGTAACACAGTTTATTTGATGTATGAGGAACCATTCTGACTATGTGAAGTTGATGGAAATATTCATTTGACTTCATTGGGGCAATGATTTTGTCCTTTAATAGTGAGCACTCAGAAAAACAGTAAAGTCTTAGACTTTCTTGTTATAGGAGAAAATAATATAAATTTTAGTCAAAGCCATTACTGAACTGAGACGCCCTATAGGAGGTCACAAGATGGCCTTTTCAAGCTCAATGGGGCTGCAAGCAGTATTAACTGGAGAATGCAATGACATTTATTCCAGTCTTGTACTAGATTGAAAAATCAAGATAATCACCACCCATCTTAAATGGTAAACCAAAAGCTGATGGTAGACGCACTGCAACTCTGTCTTTTTTAATTTTCTTTTCTTTCTTCCTTTTCCCCTCTTTCCCATTTTCCATTTCTAGGCATACAAAAGTAATTAGTGATTGGGAAGGATCTCAGGATGGAAGAGGGTAGCTAGTGCTTTGGAATACAAAGAAAGAAAGATTAAATAACATCAAATAACAGTAATTGATTCACTACAGAAGAAAAATATGTTTTGGGCTTAATAAATATAACCAATGAACATGGGGAAAAAATTATTTATGTAAAATCATCTGCATTATTTTATGAAAGGCAAAATATTACACTATGACATTTTCACAACAGAGGGGTTTAATTTTCATTGTGACATGAGTTTTCATTTTAATTGAAAATAAAAACCCAAGTAAAACAAAATATTTCAAGTTAATTCTCATAGTATTTAACTCAAGATTATGTTCCTGTTTTCTTTTGGGTTCAGTGAGAAAAAAACTAGAGAAAATGTTCTTTCAGAGTAATCCAAACCAAAAATTTGTCACAATTTTTCCTTCCAGCTACTGATCCAAGCAGTATCTATTCCACACAGCTTTCCCCATCACTGCTCTGCTAAGGCTCTTGGCAAAGTGCAGGAAGCAAGAAGAGAGATGATGCACAGACAGGATCCAAACTGTTGAGACGTCAGAGCATGGATTTGGGTTCAGGCATAGCTGAAGGGAGGAGAACTCACAGGAAGCCTGATGCAAAGCCAGATAAAGTCAGTGGGAGATTCTCCATTGACTTCAGTGGGTCTCAATTTGAACCAAACCAACAGAAAGGTGTGAAAAAATGAACAATGGGGCACAAGGAAGGAAAGAACAGAGAGTGATGTGGTGTGGAGGAAAATACCATCTGCTCTATTTGCTGCAGCTCCAGGAAAGTAAGTATATTCTTTTGGCTGTCAACAGAACCTTAACATCGCCCTCTAACTTTGTAAAGTGTAACACTGAGCACATTGGGAAACATAGGACTTTTTCAGTTGATGGTAACAGTACCCTTGCTCAAGCCGGGGAAGTTCCTTATATACATAATACAGTACCAATTTCCCATGCATCTAACATAAAATATGTAATCTAAAAGCTTTCACAGAGTTAAATAGACCAAGCAGATGGACAGAGAAATTAAAAGAAATTGGCAAGGCAGAAAAGATAAATGGTCAACTGAGATTTGAAATGAAGAAGAGAGTCAATGAGGCAGAGAGCCACAGTGAAGATAATTCCAGATGGTAGGAGCTGTGAAGAAGGCAACTCTCAAAACACTGGTGAAATTCAGATCAAGAGAGGTCCAACAGCAGGGAGGGCATACAGACTCTGAATCCACCTAATACTGTGATGACATTTGGGTCAGAAAAGAGGTCACAGACCAAGAGGAGGACTTTAGTGACTCAAGCAGAGACCAAGCAGCTTCTCTCAGATTATAAAACCTCAGCATATACATTAGACCAGCCACTCTGTCTACTGTTAAGCTCCTTGCTGCATCACCTTTTCTTGATGAATCAATGGACAATGTCTTTCTGTCTGGGAGAATCAGAACAGAGCAGAACCAGCTGTTCAGATACAAACAACTCTGAATAATGGGAATATTTAAAACCCAGACTTGCATCCAGATCTGCCTGTGCAAGCTCTCTCTGTCTCGATCTGAATCTCTTTTCTTCAGAGTGACTTTCTTCTCTGTCCAGTCAATTGGTCAGAATTTCTTGTCCTACGCTGGCAGAACTACATACAACTGAACCGTGAAATGGGCACATGGGTTAATGTGCTCCAGTGTGTTATCTAGACTGCTAGAAAGAGAAAACTATGCCTAGGGGTAACAATTGCTAACTTACAAAGGATTTATCAAATGCATATTGGCTTTAACAACTACAGATCAGTTATCCCAAAGCAAGTCCACAGAAGCCACTGATATGAATGTTTTCAGTTGTTATCCTGAGTAAAGGTGCTTGCTCACAGACTGAGTACAGCAAACTGAAAATTGCCACCTTAAACCTTCTTCAGTGGCCTGCTACGTTCTGCAATAAAATGCAGCACTCTCCTCCAAATCCTCTCCTTTTCATTACCTATAGTGAAGTAATGTTACAGGAATGAGAGACTGGGGTCTATGTCTAATTTTTAATACTATTTTTGGAGTTAATCCTAATAAGGTGAATGGTTATATTGCTGAAGTCCATTGCATCCACTGCACAATTTTACAGCTACGTTTTGTGGCAAGATCCACATAACTGAACCTTCAACATCAATTTCCTCAATTATAAGTCTGTGTCACTGAGCAAATGGCCATCAAAAGCCTCTCCTCCTACTTCTGATTTCCTGAACTTCAAAATGGAATATTAAGTGCCATTTAGTCACTGACAGTAGCAATACCCCATTTATCAGCCTATTAGGTGCAGCAAGTAACACTAATGGGGGTGAATGTAAAATAACAAAAGCCTAGCGCTGATGTTTCTTTCCCCCTGCTGAAAGGGATAATTCAGTAATTACTGAGCATGCCTCATTTAGTAGCCTGGCCAGAGGATAGGAAATGGGTTATTCACAGGATTTCAGGGGGCTAAATTAAGCACCTGCTGTTATATTTTTATCTTCATTGTATCTTTTTGCATACTCTAATGGTCAAATTTCACCACAGGAACATCTCTTTCAGGAGATTCATACAAGAATCTTGAGATTTCTCATACACACTAAAGTCAGAGCTACGCATCTAAGATACAACCTATCATTCCCCACACCTTGAAGCTGCTGTGAAACCTGTTGTTTCCAGTCAGTCTGATGAATTACTATTTTGGTGAAGTGAGCAGTAACACAAAAGCTGTGCAATCCATACCATAATATGCAGTGGATAACTGATCTTATTTATGATGGTTTCCTCACCAGGTAACCATATGAAGAGATACTGTACTACAACAGCAGAATATTTTGAAATTGGCAACCAAATTGTCAGCTACTGCTTATTTGGAAAGTAAGTACTTTGCTAATTTATATCATAATATATTAAAATATTTATATGTTGATATTAAATCTGGTGCTGCAACACCTTTGTGTTTGCTGTCCTATCCAAACTACTCATCACACCTTATCGCAATGAACTGAACCTCTTCTGTTTCATTAGTAAATAGTGAGAGAAGATTCTGGGCACACCAAAATCCATAGTCAATCAAATAACAAAGATCTCAGCAGGTTCAACGGTTCAATGGAAACTTAAGATGTGCTAAAAATGACAATGTATCATGTGAAAATTAGACAAGATCTCTGTGTACCTGCTTTACGGCAAGCTGTTCACTTTTCAGTCACCTATGGGCATATCTCATTCAGCAGGGCATTTGAAGGATCTATACCAACTGGTCCGGCTTTGGTTCATATCACAGAATGGTCTCAGCACAAGTTGGATTTAAACTACAGTAACAGTTCCAGGGCCTCATCTGATATGTTCCAGCCACTAGAATGAAGCTGTGGGACTGGGGCTGGAACCCATGCAAAGTAAAAGACTTGAAATACTTACACCATGGATTTGTTAGTCTCAGTTGCAACTTTTTTTGCTATATAAATTTGTTTATAAAGGCTGCAGCATTTGCTGAAAATAGATATAGCTTTTGTGTACTGAGTCTAAATATAACAAGCATAAGTGACATCAATATGTCCCACTTGGAGTTCTGTGTCCAGCACTGGTGTCCTCAACATACAAAGGACAAGGAACTGTTGGAATGGGTCCAGTGGAGGGCCACACAGATGATCAGAGAGATGAAGCACCTTTCCTGTGAAGACCAGCTGAGGGAGCTGGGCATGTTCAGCCTGGAGAAGAGAAGGCTCCGGGGAGACCTTACAGCAGCCTTCCAGTATCTGAAGGGAGCCTACAGGAGAGCTGGAGAGGGACTTTCTGTCAGGAAGTGTAATGAGAGAAGAAGGAGCAATGGCTTTAAATTGGAAAAGGGGAGATTTAGATTGGATACCAGAAAGAAATTCTTTCCTGTGAGAGTGGTGAGGCTGGTTGCCAAGGGAAGGTGTGGATGCCCAATCCCTGGAAGTGCTGAAGGCCAGGCTGGACGGGGCTTTGGGCAACCTGCTCTAGTGGGAGTTGTCCCTGCCCATGGCAGGGGGATTGGAACTTGATAGATCATCAAGGTCTCTTCCAACTCTAACCATTCTATGATTCTATTATTAATATGTCAACAGAGAGCTAGGACAGCAGGGAGAGGTACCATTTCCTGGAAAAAATTGACTGCAACTGGTATGAAGATTATATGACTACATTAGAATTCAGGCTACGTTCATGTTTGGGCTTGGGTAAAAGAAAATAAATGAAAACATGGATTGAATAAAGGAATTTGCTTATGTAATCAGTATTATCACAGGAGATGTTAATCACCATCCTTTGATGTTGCATAGTATGGCATCAGAGCCTGGGCATTTCAAACTACAGAGTAGTTCTCGCCTCCATTTCCCCAGCTTAATCATACAGATTTCTAGAACATCAATTTCCTGCAGACGCAGTTTACAGACCCAGATCAATAGAATAATATTTATTTATAAAAACAATTAAGTTCCTTTTTTGGCTGAAAAAGATAGAAATCAATTGCAATAAAAAAATGCCTGATTGAGCTTGATCCAGCTAGTTTTATGGCCAACAGGAAAATTCAGCTGGGCAGTGAATCAGACCTGAATTTTAAACTTTTGACCTCAAGAGTATTCAATTCCTTGAGCAAAAGCAATTTATGTCAGACTAATTCAATTCTTTTCTGTACAAATACACAGATGATATATCAATGTTTTTCTGAGATTTAACATTCTCATACAAAGTTACACTTATTTTTTTCACTTTTTTTTATTTGTAGTTTGGCTGTAACAAATCAAAGTAAAGAGATATATAGCAAGTTTTTTCCCCTCTTCCCTTTAAAATCTTATCTCAGAGTAAGTACACAAAGAGTTTCTTTTATGTCCCATTTTAAAAAGTAAAAGGTAAATGAAGGAACATCTATGCAACAAAATGAAGGTGTGATTGTAGTATATGAGAGTATTCTGCTTATAAACTTCTAAAAAGTACGGGTATCAATTCCAGAGAAGATCTGACACAGACAAACGAGAAGAATAAAAATTCTCAAGAAGTGCAAAAGAAAGGGAGTACAGCACTGTGATTCGGATTGTCCATCATTAAAGCATGCCTTTAAAAGTAGTAAAGTTACAGGAACGATAGTTATAGCAAAGTGTACCTTCAATAAATAATTGCTGTGAGAGTACAATAAGCAAAACAAACCTCAGCTCCACTCTGAAGTTGATGAAAGACAATGAATGTTAGATAGACAGATTAACATTAGTAACTCACAGATAGCAGCTATTCTAAAGAGAATTTTGGAGGTTTGCTTTGTAATCACATAGCTCTCCATAAGAAACATTATATTCTTTTAATCTTTGGTCTTTCTCATCCTAAGTTATTTCCAAATTTTTCAACACTTCCTTGGTTTTCAAGAATTTATAATTTTGCTGAAGTCAGCCCCACAGAAAATTCCTGACACATATAGTCATTAACACAGTAATGTGATGTGATCTGTCATCTCAAGATCTTCACAAAAAACAAGAATCCTCATTGTCATTATTCCTGGCTTTACTTCTTCTATCCTTAGATCTTCCCTATAGCAAACGCTGATAACTATTGCAAATTTTCATTTGCCCTGAAGACAATGGTGGTCTAACTGAACTAAATACTGAAATACATACTAAATGCTGAAATGAAATAATTGAACGAAACACTGACATGATTATTGCCCATAGTGTCCATCATTCCCAGGACCTGTGTTCTGCAGGATTCTGCCAGTCTCTGAGGGACATATGACAAGGCTACTGCACAAGTAATCATGCCTGGGATGCTGTGTGCATTGTTGGGGGATGGTTGAGAAAGAAGAACAAATACTTTTCTTTCCCCAGCTCTTCAAATTCATCACCTGAACATCACAATTCCTCTCTATCTTTTTGCAAGTCCAGAAGAAGACATAAAATTATTCTTACAGAAAGATCACACAAGTAAAAAGAGGTCATACAAGCAAATTTTAACCCAACAAAGTAACTTTTGACAAAATGAAAGTACATATGCTATTTCGGGGTTCAGAGAGCAACTGTACGCTTTCTCTCCCAGCTTGGATAGAAATCCACATCTTGGTAAGATTTGCCCAGATTAACAGAGGGTCTCTACTGATTTAGACAAATTTCACAATTCTGCTGTTATCTGTCTGACCTTAAGGGTTCAATAACAGTACAGCAAGAAAGAAAACTCAGTATCCCTTTTCCCTGCTGGAGGCGTCATGTTCACAATCATGTTCAGAGTATCTTTCATTTCTCCTTCAAGTTGTTAAGAATGAGTTGGTGTAAGATATGTATGATGAATTAAAAATTATATATACAATGTAACTATTGTATATTTACTGCCCAAATATGCTTTTTTATTTTCATATATCACTTCTTCCCAGAATAAATTAGGCAAGAGTAGAATCTCTCACTTTTAGCTTGTAAGCACATATTTTAGCTACTGGCACGCACTTGGCTCCCAGGCATTTAATCTAGCTAAGCACAAAACTGCTTCTCATAAGGAAACATAAAGGAAGTGGCACAATAAACAGAAGTTTATATATGGTAGTTTCATTTTAAGAATGAAAAGCTTACAAGACTTATTTAATGCTTTGTCTTCAATTAGAGATTAGTAATTGTCTCCAGATTCGATCCTAACCTGTTTAAATTTTCTGAATAGCATCTGTAGAAATTCAAAGACCAAGAGTCAATCAGTTCATATTTTTTCAGAAAAAAACCTATTTTTGATACTACAGTTCATCTTAATGTAAATGACATATTATTACTATACTTCTTTCCGCCCCCCTTTTGGTTTCTCACTTTCTTCTAGCAAGTTACCACTGGGTCACATGACAGTCAGACTTTCAAGTAATTTCATTTCTTGAGTGTCTGTGAAAAAAAGATTTCAGTCCAGATACAAAAAAGTTAAACTGAATATAGAGTTAATTATCCCCCCTTTTTCTACAGCAATTAGATTTTTAATTCTTTGCTTTCTCCACCGCTAATTCAAAAACTGATATTTGAGAATAATGGCAGTTCACACTTAGAATCATAGAATCATAGAATCATTTAGGTTGGAAGAGACCCCTGGGATCATCAAGTCCAACCATCAGCCCTAC